>APFE031250743.1:122915-173879 GCA_000404065.3 Pinus taeda
ACTCATTGACTTTCAAACACATGACCTTGTAACATTTTGACCAAAACCCTAGACCTAGGAAATTGACCTCAAGAGAAGACAAGACAAGCTTGAAAGAGCTTAATGACTGAAATGACCTGAACCAACAATGCCAAGAGGGGTATAAACACATCAGCTCCTCCATCAGGGTTATGGCATGCCTAACGGGATGCAAAAATTGAAACTGATGAGACACCTACCTATGCAATTGCAAAGAGTTTTGATCGCTGATGGAGGGCTCAAGACTGACTCTAACACATGGCACAAGAGCCCATGCTTAGTCTTGATCATTGTATGAGGTAGCAAAGTGTTGTTAACAAAGTGAGTGAGTTGAAGTGTAGCAAATTTGTTTTAGAATGTAATAGGCGACTGAAGATCCCTTCAAATTGAGTTTGTAAACATATTCATACTTAGGGAGCAACTGCTTCCTTCCAGCTTTACTGGTAAAACCTCTGGGAGTATTCTACTTACTTCCAATGTTTGCTGGTAAATTTGTATGTAACCATACATAATGAAGTTTTTGTTAAGGCAAATATTCTGTGCACTGTTTTTGTGATGTGATATTGCTTCATGTTTGTTTTGATGATATGATAAGTTTAAGAACCTAAAATCAATTGTAAAATTAAAGGAAATACTGATTCACTCCCCTCTCATTATTTCCAACAGTAATCATAGCTACGACAAAGGACATCAAACTCGAAGAGAAAAGTATCCAGCTCTTCCTTCAAAAGGCCATGAAAGTTTGGACCAACCCATCATGATCTTGGATAGGGTATTTGATAGTAACATGTTCCTTTTTCCTAGGTCCATTTACTTCTTCATCCCCCATATTTTCTTTACCTGAAGGTTTAGGGTTTTGAATCTTATTAGAACCTTCAGAGATTTCTAGTTCTACATCCAATATAGTTTCTTTTTTCTTGATGGTGTTTCTTCCTTAGGTGGCTACCCTATTGCACTATTTTGGACTTTAGTGATATTTAAATGATTTTCCTTTCCTTTTTCACTTGCTAAAATGTTAGTTTGGGTGGCTCCTATTGCACCACATGAGGTTTTAGCATATTTTTCTTTTCTCTACCTATGATGTTTTAATACATCTATCATGTCCTGATGTAAAAAGGTAGTAGGGACATAGGTTACTGAAAGGGGTAATTAATGACCCCTTTGGTTTCTTCCAGCCTTGATATCTTTTATACTAATTACACGAGGAATATTGAATCTTTTGAGTGCCTCCCTGACAATAGTGCCAAAAACTACAGTGTATTTATATGTTTATTATTTCAATGAGGGTTTAGGGTACACAATTCATTTTGATTTTCAGACTAGGGTTGGTAGGCTTGTGAGACTCTCCATGCACTATACACAAGAGGCAAGTCCCACATGCTGTTTGGATGACCTAGGCAAAGAAATTCATGGGGATTTTTGCTTGGATGGAAGGATTTTATTATGGACCATTCACTACTTGGCTACGTGGTGCCTCATGCACCCTATTATCTCTAAGGGTGACTAGCTCAATGTCACTGGGTGGACTTTAAACTTAAAAAATTATGCGACATCCAATTTTGCAACATATACTCATAAGGCAGGTTGAAAAATCCCCTAAACCACTAATCTATTAAATCATAAAACCACACAATCACTTTTGCATAAAATTGGAAAGAAATCCACTGAGCATAAAATACTTAATAGCAAAGATAATGATATAAATATACTTACAAATTAAACAAGAAAGGTATTGACACATAATTACACCTTGAGTGGGCCCCTACTCAAGGTCGACTTGTGCCTCAATGTTTCTAAACGATCAGTAGAGGCATTGAATCAAATCTCCAGATTCATTCACAATAACACAACAAAATGTAATTACACAAAGTAGCACAGACACACACACACACACACACACACGCGTGCACACTCCCATACACACACACAATTGATCAAAACAAAGCAACAATATATAGTTCATATGATATATGAAATTTAACAGTCTAAACTTGGTATTGGAAGACCAACATAGATCCATTTGGTGAACCAAACATAATTAGGAAGTACAATATGCTAAGAGTCAACAATATATTCCAACAAAATGAATAGCATGAGATCTATCTATAGTTTCCAATGCCTACGCCCTGAGTCAACATACTTGTGCAACTATGGAAAATGGTGCAATTACAGACACAACTGATCCTGAGATGCCAGTGCTTGGTTGGAGCCAAAAAACCACATGCACTAAGAGGTAACTACCCAACAATTTCATAATATCCTTCGTGATTGGAAATTTCATGTGTTCATGTAATTCAAGCCAATAACCCATGATACTTGTTGCTATTGCACACCCCTATTCTTTCCAACTATCATTGTGGCAATGATCCTCATGGTTACAAAATAAATGAGGCCCATTTTTATGTCCAACTATGAAAAGGTCTTTGAACTTTACTAAAAACTCTTGAGATTGCTTAAAACAATGAACCCTTTGAAAATCCCTGGCCTCTAGTAGAGATCCTCAATATTTAATTAAAGGGTCTTCAATTTGATGATTAGGATCACTTCTTTGATACTTGGCCAAGATAAATATGGTCATCGAAAACCAACCTGAGATCTGAAGAAAATCTTTGAACAATATGATTATTCCACTAATTATTATATACAAACCAATACAATTCATAACATATGTTTATATTTACTGAGTCACATACACCTACACCTTAACCTCTTTAACATCCTTTAAATTTAACCAAAGCAAAGAAATAAAGAACTCAATCAAGTGTATATATATGCATGTAATCATGTAAGCAGTGGAATATATATATATATATATATATATATATATATATATATATATATATATATATATATATATATATAACAGTGAGAGATTAGAAAATGAGGGATAATCAAGCAAAAAGGGTGCTTTGTTGAACAAAAGGAATGCTAAATAAGTGACTCCTCAACAACATGAATATTTCAAGGTCAGATTTATGAATAATATGTTCATAAGATATAGTCTGTCATATCAAACCAAGAAAGAGACAAAGTATTACTCTGTTCTATTCTCGATCACCAACACTATCAATCAGACTTGAGCTTACAAATTGGTTATAAAGACCACATGTTACATTGATTTAATGTATAAAAAAATAGGGAACGAGTTAATATACCAATGTAGTTACAACAAACAAAGACCCATGCACTATTGGTATATAAAATTTGATCAACACAACCCATATTTGAATTCCAGATATCACATGAAACCCATGTTGCTTCAATCCACAGAACTGCTACAACACAAAGCTATCACAAGTCTGAAATCCATGCATCAAATATTATACAATGAATCTATTTATAAAAACATAGCACTTTAAGAAATGAACAAGGGTATATTTGTAATCTGTAATAAAACACACCTAACTACATATTTTAAACAAACTAGTAAATGAGGAAACACATTGGGTTGGCGAGCCCTTGCAACCGAGCACAGTTGCCTAAGAACGGGTTTAACTCAAATCAAAGTATTGTATATAACATGAATATGAGTATAAAAAACAATACCTTATTAATAAATTTCACAAATTCAATGAATATTGTAGGAGTAACTCTAGTGACCATAACACATGATTACAAAATGATCGTCTATCTCTATTCCCACCATTCGTTAACAAGACCCAAAGCTGAAGCTCTGCTTTGTACAAAACAATACACATAGTACATTGACATCTTCCATCACTTAAGGTCCTATTCTGAGTAAGACCTAAGGGGTCCAACAATCTCAACATTGACCTTGAATGCATGTGCAACAAAGTGCTAAAGTAGGGTTGAACGACTGCATTCTTGATGAGGAGATCTAAATAAAAGTGCTACAGTATCAGTTGCATCTCGTTAGGTTTGACTGATTTAAATGACAGACCAACTACATACTCCAAGTGAACTAGCAATACAATTCGATAGGTGGGAAAGGATCTCAGAGCTAGGCCCAAGAGAACTGGTGTGTAGAATCAAATATGGAAGACACACTTGCATGTCCAACCTGGAGCTCTCTTGTAGGAGTCCTAAAAGAGTTGGAAGAACCACTTCAAACCCTAATTAGTAGCTTCACAATGATTAATTTCTTTTGATGCATTCAAATACCATAGATAATTGACATTAAACTAAATATTTACCTTAGGATCCCTAGTTAACATGATTCCCTATATTATGCATAAAAGAGGGTAGTAAGGGGATAAATGGAGGTTTAAAAGGGTAACAAAATGGGCGACTGACACAAAAAATGTCTTCATTTCTAGGCCTCATCATATGTCTCCTCAAAACTCTTAAAATTTCATATTTTGAGATATCATAACAAAAAAGTTATGGAAAAAATGCTAAGCTCACTTCTTTCAAACTAATTTCAAGACGCTTCACAAACCCTAACTTCTAGAGAGTATATCTCCAAACGTATAGTGAACAAAATGATATTCTATCTCTATTCCCACCATTTTTTAACAAGACCCAGAGCCGAAGCTCTGCTTTATACAAAACAATACACATAGTACAATGACAACTTCCATCGCTTAAGGTCCTATTTTGAGTAAGATCTAAGGAGTTCAACGATCTCAACATTGATCTTGAATGTAGGTGCAACAGAGTGCTAAACTAGGGTTCAACCACTACATTCTTTATGAAGAGATCTAAATAAAAGTTCTCCAATATCAGTCACATCTCGTTAGGTTTGACTGACTTAAATGGCATACCAACTACAGACTCCAAGTGAACTAACAGTCCAATTCGATAGGTGGGAAAGGATATTAGATCTAGGCCCAAGAGAACCTGTGCGTAAAATTAAATATGGAAGACACACTTGTATGTCCAACCTAGAACTCTCTTGCAGGAGTCCTAAAGTACTTGGAAGACCCACTTCAAACCCTAATTAGTAGCCTCACAATGATTAATCTCTTTTGATGCATTCAAATACTGTTAGGTCCCTATACTACTAGTGTAACCCATTATTGTTATTAGTGCAACCCCCTTATTGTATTATTGTGCCCATATAGTCCCCATGTTGTTATTATTATGCCCCATAGAAGCCCACTATTGTTATTGTTGTACCCCTATAATATTATTGTTATGTAGGATCTGATTGTATTGGGACCCTTAGAATCCTATATATAGAAAGCAAGTCTTGTCATTTGTATCATCCAAGAATTATTCATTTATGTAATGTAAATGATGTTTCCCCCTCGAAGAGGCTGATTTTTAAGTTGTTGATCTATCTTTTCTATCTTTTTGTGAGTTGGTTTCATAACATTTGGTATCAGAGCTTTGGATTCTAGGGTTTTGCTACTCCAAACAGGTCATTGTGGAATTTTCGCTATACCTTTTTCTCTATGAAGTTTTAGAAGCTAAAAGAAAAACCCATTTTAGCTAAAATATTTCTGAACCTCGGGTCCAAATTTCAAATCTTGTATCGCTATATTTTCAGAGATATGATCTAAGGAAGTTAGAGTTTTTGCAAGCTCCAGAATTCCATCTCAAATAGGTCATCATGGAATATTCACTATATTTTTTTTCTAAGAAGGTTCATACTTTGAAATTACAACCCATTTGAGCCGAAATAATGGTGAAGCTCGGGCCCAAATTTCAGATCTTGTTTCACTATATTTTTGGAGATACTGTCCAAGACATTTAGGGTTTATGTAGGCTCTCGAATTACATCCCAAACAGGTGACCTTGGGAAAATCATCATAACTTTATCTCTAAGCATCAGATTGAAATTTCGTAAGGCGTCACAAAAAGAGGATGGACTGTAATTTTTTGTATATTTTGTTCAAGTTTGAAGCTTGAAACAATGACATGTGGAACTTTGTACAAGTTCGCTCTACTGAAAAATTATATAATTAGGTCATCTTGGGAGAGTGGGCATAACTGTTCCTTGGAGAATCCAATTTCGATCAGAGTGGTGGCATTGGAAAGATGACACAGAGGGCTACTTCAAGTCACAAGTTCAGACCTTGGAGATCCGAAATTTCAGAGATACAATAGATTCAATATCGAGCTGCTAAAAGCAAGAAAAATAATGACTCGAATCAAGAAAATAGAAACACCTAGTAAGCAAAATTGGATGGATGATTTGAAGGATAAGATCGAAACTAAGATAAATAGTTTTATATGTACCATGGAAGTTAATATTGATGGTAGGGAAGTATATTTGAAGAAAGGCATGGAATATTTGAAGAAAGACATGGAAGGTTTGAAGGAAGGTGGGACAAAGCTGCTACAAGAAAGGCCTCCTAATGACAAAAAGGTAGTAGAGGAAACTCATGATGAGAAAAAAAAATGTTAATCATGATTTCATAGAACCTAACATTGGATTGAAGACCCTATTGGGTGTGGAGCCTGATTATCTTCTGTATTCAAAGGTCTCAGTTGGATGTATACCCTAGGAAGATTGTACACCCCTCCACGCGGGGGGGGTGCAAGGGGGACTTGTCCCCCCCACGAGGGTCTGGGGGGGCCGATCCCCCCGGCTGGGGGGTCTAGGGGTAGCGCCCCCGAAGCTAAAAACAGATGTAAAATTGCCTTGTAAAGGTCTAGTAATTTCTAGTCAATTTGGGCCGTTCATTAGGCGGATGATCTAACGGTAGAAGTTATGTTTAGTTTAGGGTTTTTTTTCCCTAGAAGGAAACCCCTCACTATATATGAGGGAATTGTTTTGCGTCTAGGTATATCAGTATTCTAAGTGAGGAAGAAATAGGAGATTGAGAGTGAAGAGGGTGTTACAACGGATCTGCTGTAGGTTGTATCTCTTCAGTTTACTGGATAATATAATAAAAGAAGCACTAGCTATTTCTCCGTGGATATAGCCCAAACTGGGCGAACAACGTATATCTGTGTCTCTCTTGTTTTATGCGTTTTCTGTGTTTATATTTCTGCAATATTTTATGTGTTCCATTGCTCCATAATATATAATTTTCTAACAGACCCACCATATTCCAAAGATCGATATGAGTAAGTTTGATGGCAAGGATCCCATAACATGGATACTATAGATGAAGAAATATTTTGATCTACATGATGTGCAATTGTTACAAAAGGTACATATTGCATCTTTATATTTAGAACTGAATCAATTTTTATGGTATAAAGGGCTTTGTTCAAGTAAACCACTTTTCACCTGGTCAATTTTCATGGAGGAAATGATAGCACATTATGAGGATACAAAGAGTAACACCTTCTTTAGCCAATTGATAAATCTCAAACAAAAGGGTTCAATAGCAGAGCACATTACGGACTTCCAAAAATTGAATATAAGGTTAAATGATACTCCAGAGAAGCAGAGGATTGATGTATTCATAGGGACTTTAAAGGATAGCATTCAACATGAGGTTTGCCTTTGGGAACCCGATTCATTGGAGAAGGCATACAGGTTGGCAAGAAAAATTGAAAGCAAAAGTATGGCAACAAGGAAGCCTACCACTCATAACTATAAAGATGGAAGTGTTGTTCCTCCTAGCCTTTCACTACCTACAAGGTTGAGACCACAACAATTGGAAGAAAAAAGAGCAAAAGGGATTTGTTACAATTGTGATAGAAAATACAGTAAAGGTCATAAGTGTGCTGAGAAGAAATTAATTTACATAGATGGGGAAGAGGAGCAAGAAAAGGAACAAGAAACGTCAAAAGAAGAGGATATACACCAAGAACCAATCCCAAAGAAAGAAGAAAGGAATCTGACCATATCTTGTAATGCATTGACAAGAATTACCACTCCTCAAAATCTTAGTATAGAAGGGCATATCAAGAAGAAAAATGTAACAATGTTGATTGATTTGGGTAGTACCCATAATTTTATTCATTGTAAGATAGCCAAGGAATTGAATTGCTTCCTATATCCGACAACAGAGTGTCAAGTAATGGTTGCAAATGGAGGAACCATAAATTGTTTTAGAAAGTGCCATAATATCAAGCTATCCATGGGAGAATATGTCTTGAATAGTCCAATGATTTCCATTGCAATGGGTGGTGTGGATGTTGTACTAGGAGTTCAATGGCTACAATATTTGGCTACGCTAGCTTTTAATTTTCAAGAACTTTTCTTGAATTTTTTTTGGGAAGAAAAAGAGGTTGAATTAAGGGGTATCGTAGGGAAACCGGGGAAGATAATCAACTCTAACGACATGACAAAGCTTCTAAAGAAATAACAACGGGGCAAAATTGCACAATTATGTTCACTAGAGGTGCCCACATCGAAATTATTTATTTCTCTAGATCTCCAAAACGTTTTGGACAATAATTACAAGGTATTTGAGACTCCCAAAGGCCTCCCACCTATTCGCGATCATGATCATGCTATTCATTTGATTCCAGGAAGTGTTCCCCCAAACATCAGGCCTTACATATATCCATATTCCTAAAAGAGTGAAATTGAATGTATGGTTGCAGAAATGCTAGAGGTTGGTATAATTCAACCTAGTCAAAGTTATTTCTCTGCTCCAGTGGTACTGGTACATAAGAAGGATGGATCATGGCACATGTTTCTGGATTATAGGGAGCTCAACAAGCTTACTATTAAAGATAAATTTCCCATTCTTGTCATTGATGTTTTATTGGATGAATTACATGGAGCAATTTACTTCACCAAGTTGGATCTTTGTTCAGGATATCATCAAATCAGAATGAAGATTGAAGACATTCCAAAAACAACATTTAGAACTCATGAAGGTCATTATGAATTTTTGGTCATGCCTTTTGGCCTTACCAATGCACCTTCTACATTTCAAGGTTTGATGAATTCCATTTTCAAACACTTCCTTAGAAAATTTGTGTTAGTATTTTTTATGATATAGTAATCTACATCAAGTCTTGGAAGGATCATGTTCCACATGTTGACAGGGTTCTCAAACTATTGGAGGAGAAACAATTATATGCAAAAAACTCCAATTGTTTCTTTGGAGTAAAAGAGGTGGAATATTTGGGTACTCAGTTAGCTCATAGCTCATCTTATCATCTTGAATCTGATGGGAAAACTGCGATAGTGAACAAATGTTTGAAAGGATATCTTCATTTCTTTGTATATGATAAACAAACACAATGGGTCAACTGGTTTCCTCTAGTTGAATGGTGGTATAACACTTCCTTCCATATTGCAACAAAATTGACCCCATTTATGACACTTTATGGATATCGTCCACCGTCCATCACATCATCTTTAAAATAAAATTCTAAGGTTCAAGCAGTGGAGGATCATAGAGAATCAACAACTTCTCAAACTCTTAAAGGATAACCTCACTTTGGCGTCGAATAGAATGATACAATAGGCAGATCAACATCGCAGTGAAAGAAGTTTTGATGTAGGTGACTGGGTATTTCTACGACTACAACCATACAAACAAATGTCCCTCAAGCAAGATAAGAAGGATAATAAATTATCACCAAAGTATTATGGTTCGTACAAGGTGCTACAAAAGATTGGTACTATGGCATACAAATTGGAGCTTCTTGTATCTTCCTGAGTGCACCCAGTTTTCCATGTTTTAGGCTTAAAGAAGGTTATAGGTGAGAAGATCCTAGTTCAAACAATATGGCCAGAACTTGACAAGGAAGGAAAAATCATATTGGAACCTGAAGCAATCACAAAAAAAGAAATCGACGGCTACAAAATAAATCAATTTCAGAGTATCTCTTCAAGTGGAAGAACTTACCTGTTGAATATTCCACATGGGAGGATGAGAATTTTATACAGAAGCATCCAGAACTACTCAAGCATTGAGGACAACAATTTTTGAAGGAGAGGGGCATGTTAGGTCCCTATACTACTAGTGTAACCCCTTATTGTTATTACTGCAACCCCCTTATTGTATTATTATGCCCATATAGTCCCCATGTTGTTATTATTATGCCCCATAGAAGCCCACTATGTTATTGTTGTGCACCTACAATATTATTGTTATGTAGGCTCTAATTGTATTGGGACCCCTTAAACTACTATATATAGAAAGGAGGTCTTTTCATTTGTATCATCCAAGAATTATTCATTTGTGTAATGTAAAGGAGGTTGCCCCCTCAAAGAGGCTGATTTTGAAGTCGTTGGTCTATTTTTTCTATCTTTTTACGAGCTAGTAAAAAAATGGGTAACTGACACAAAAAAATGTCGTCATTTCTAGGCCTCGTCATATGTCTCCTCAAAACTCTTAAAATTTCATATTCTGAGATATCATAACAAAAAAGTTATAGCAAAAATTCCAAGCTCACTTCTTTCAAACTAATTTAAGGACGCTTCACAAACCCTAACTTCTAGAGAGTATATATCCAAAAGTATAGTGAACAAAATGATAGTCTATCTCTATTCCTACCATTTGTTAACAAGACCTAGAGTCTAAGCTCTACTTTATACAAAACAATACACATAGTACATTGACAACTTCCATCGCTTAAGGTCCTATTTTGAGTAAGATCTGAGGAGTCCAACGATCTCAATATTGATCTTGAATGTAGGTGCAACAGAGTGCTAACCTAGGGTTAAATGAATACATTCTTGATGAGGAGATCTAAATAAAATTACTCCAATATCAGTCACATCTCATTAGGTTTGACTGACTTAAATGGAATACCAACTACATACTCCAAGTGAACTAGCAGTCCAATTCGATAGGTGGGAAAGGATCTTAGAGCTAGGCCCAAGAGAACTTGTGTGTAAAATCAAATATGGAAGACACACTTGCATGTACAACCTGGAACTCTCTTGCAAGAGTCCTAAAGGAGTTGGAAGACCCACTTCAAACCCTAATTAGTAGCCTCACAATGATTAATCTATTTTGATGCATTCAAATACCATAGATAATCGACATTAAACTAAAGATTTACCTTAGGATCCCTAGCTAACATGATTCCCTATATTATGCATAAAAGAGGGTAGTAGGGGGATAAATGGGGGTTTAAAAGGGTAAAAAATGGGTAGCTGACACGGAAAAATGTCGTCATTTCTAGGCCTTGTCATATGTCTGAGATATCACAAAAAAATGTTATAGCAAAAATGCCAAGCTCACTTCTTTCAAACTAATTTAAGGACCCTTCAAAAACCCTAACTTCTAGATAGTATACCTCCAAAAGTATAGTGAACAAAAATCTAAAATTTTAACTAGATGTTCCTAGAGATATCTCTACAATATGACCTATTTTTTTTTAACGGAACAATCCTAGAAAAAGGTTATAGTAGAAATTCCAAGCTCATTTCCTTGAAACTAATTTTAGGACTATTCATAAACCTTAAATTCCACAGGGAGTATATATATTAAATTGTAGTGAACCAAACTCTAAAATTTTAACAAAATGTTCCCAAGATATTGCCTCAATATGATCTAAGTTTCACCGTTTGAAATATCCCGGAGATAAAGTTGTCAGTGAAAATGCCAAGATAACCTATTTGAAACAACAAAACCTAGGCTATTATGATCTCATACCAAACATTATGAACCTTATGGCTTAAAAATAATAAGAATATAATAATTTTAGTCCATTTCAAGGATAAAGCCTCCTTTTACAATGAATATAATGTACAATACAAGAATTTATCATCCTAAGACTAGGTCTCCTTAGTGTGTGTGTGTGTAGGAAAAAAAGGGTACAATAAATGAAATGGGACCTATTACCCACCACTTTGTGGGTGATATCCACAGGAGAAAATTTTCTCTTAGATGGTCTTCATCCGATAGCCAACAACCCCTTGAAGCTACTAGATAGCTCGATGTACCACTACCTCCACCACCTAAGCCAACCATGTGGTCCCTCGCCCATTTGTTATGACTGTATGTTTGAAGGCATACCTCCCAACCTTGAAGGTATGCTTTTTTATTTTGTATTTAGGTATTTTTTTTTTACTTATCATGGACATTTTGGGCATGGATTGGTGGGCAGATTTAGCAGAAAGAGTGGGTTTGATTTGTACTCTTGTCTCCTCTGTCAAATTTGATGGTTAGCCTTTCATCCTAGTCCCGTGGGACCTATTTTATTGACTACTAGCTTTAGGGGTGGCACTATATGGGAAATCCCAATTTTGGTTGCATGGTATTGCTTCCCAACACCATATACATCACATCCCTCCACTCATTATAACCCCATTCACCATATTTCCCATCTGGGTCCACATTTTTCTATTGGGTCCACAAGGAGTTAGCCTCCCCCTCCCCTTGGAACAATGCCCCAGAGGGTGATACAACTAAAAGATAAAAAAACATAATTTGGCCACTCTCAACAGGAAAAGTACCATAAAATGCAAAAGATGGCCGGGACATACACATTTAGCACGTGGGAAAAATCCAAACATGAACTCTACCCCTTCCATTATGGCCATCACCCTGGTTCATAGGTTCCCTCATATTGACCCCTTTCATCATCAAGGAACCCATGATTGTCCCAACCCTTGGTGGTCAATGAACTGCCCCACCTTAAAGGGGGTATTACTGCTATATCCTACACATCATTGTCTCATCCCTTGAATCTTTAAGTAGTTATAAAAGAAAAATCAATAAAAAGCAAAAGGAATATGACAAAGGATGGAAAAAAAGGCCGGGGTAACTCATGTACCATGATTTCTCCCTCATACATTCATACACCCATGTGTGGGCTTCCATTATTATGGCTACCTTTGCACTGTGGCATATGGCTTGGAGCCTTCCCGTGGTACCCCATTCCATTCTACCATTATATCATATGCCACCTACTATGTGATGGATGTACCATAGACATGTCACCCCCTTTAGAAGTAGAAACCACTTAATAGGGTCCTTGTTCAACTCCCTTATTGAGTTCATAGACACCTATACATGTTAAATCCCACTATGGAAGGGCATGCCATTTTATTGCATGATTTGTAATATTTTTTACTCTATTACTCTAATTATTTGTTGTACTAGAAGGCGAGGGGACATGTTGGATCTTATACAAGATTGTAGGTGGGTATCCATTTGGGGTTTGGTCTCCCTATACAGGGTCCAAGCCCTCTAGAGGGTTATATTGCCATTTGTAGGGTGAGCATTGAGGGTCATGGGCCTCGACCGTAGCAAAGAGTAGATTTCCACTTCATGGATCCCTCAACACCATTCATTGATTGCTCGTGCTCCACCTTTTTGGATGAGGATGATGCACCTGGACCCCCATGCCATTTTGGCTTCACACTTACACCACACACTGGGAAATTGTTCCAGGGCCCATATGAGGATGTGTCTCACCATCGAAGACAAATGGAGGGCTTATGTCATCATTCTAGCCCTTACAAATGGTATACAAGAATTATCGACCCACTTGGAGACCCATGAGGATGTCATTGTGCCCCCACACCACTTTGGGACACCACACTTGATTTACTTGGATATCAAGGGGCCAGCCCCTTGATTACTATGCTTGGAGCATATTCTCTCACCTTGTCACACGTTGGACTCTGCTAGGCCTCTTAAAGGGCCCAACGATTCATTTTGTTTACTATTTTTCCATCTTGAGTGGCGTATCTTTGTGTTATGGAGCTATCTTGGTGGGATTTCACTAAGTCATGTTAGTGTTGTATATTATTTTATTATTTGGGGCTTAGTTAGGTGTAATTAGGTAAATCAACTCTTTAGGAAGGATATAAATTGATGAGAGATCATTTTAATTTCATTATCACTGGATTTGGATCATTTCTTTCTTCTGGAAATTTCGCTGGGCCTTTTGATGGATGAATTGGATATTTAATACATTTCGATGTTTGGAAGAGCTTAATTTTTTTTGTCTTGGAGCTTCGATTTTCTTGCATCTTGATTATTGGAATAATTTCACTATACTTGTGAATACGTTTTCATGCTTATTTTGTAATTTTATCTCGAAATTATCTATGAAATATTTTCATTCATGAAGCTGGTGTAACTGCTCTTTGGCTTATGTGAATTTGCTGGTCTTGTCTTTGTGAGAGATTTTTCATATGATCATTGTGAATTATGGTGAATTATTGTCCTAGGGGCACACGATTGTTCATGATTTACCTTGACAAGTCATCATTTGCAAACATAAAAAAAGTATAAATTTCCTTTAGTAACCTAGTTGTTGCTTAAGCCATACAGATTTGTTGGGGAACTTCTTGGTTGGGATTAGGCATATCTAAACATTGATTTCATTAGACTCCACCCTCCCAATTGGATAGGAACGGGTCTAGTCCTAAGGTGATCACAAAAGAATATTCTTCTCACCTCCCTTCCTCCTCTCTAACCCCTAACCTAGTAGGCCTCCTATGGCATCATCTAAAATAATTTCTAAGCATTGCATATCCTTGAAAAATGGTCAACTATTGCGTTGGGATCTTCTTGAGAGGTTCTCCAAATTTTAATTTAATCCCAGGGTTTCCTCTGGTTGGTGGATTCATTAGGATCATTGTACCCAAATTCCAAGAAAAATTCAATTCTTTTGATCCTATTCTCCTCTTTAACTTGGTCAATATCATCCATTTGTTGCTCCAATCCAAACCCTTGACCTCATTTGGGCCCACTTGGGATTCTTTGTGGTCCCACTACATTATAAATTCAATTCCACAAACATCAATTAGAAACCCTAACCTTCTAGAACTCCTTCATCTTGAGCACTTATTTTCAAGTAATGCTCCTAAAACCCTAGGTCTAGGCATCCTCTAAGCTCTTCTAAGAGAGCCCTCCATCTTGCTTCCAAAGTAAGTAAGCCCATTATCTGAGCCTCTCTTGTGAATAGGCTTTAGGAATTAAATTTCATCCCATCATTTATCTATCTTTTTGAGTGATTCCTCTCATATCGATACTCCTCCCATCAGTGAAAGTCCGTAAAGAGTAGGGAGATTTAGTTGAGGTGACAATGGGCTATCGCTCCACTATTTCCACTTGAACTAGTAGTTGTTCTATAGGACACCCTCCTAGTTTGAGCCATAACAAGAGCATGACAGGTTTTAACCAACCTACTAATAAAATGATTAAAATAATAATGAATTCTTATTAGGGCCTTAATATAGGGTCCAAGGGTTGTAACATTGGCCTAGGGGCATAAAAACCTAAACCAAGTAGCGCAATTGAGTTTTGTAAGATCTTGTAAGTGTGTTTGTCCAAGGTCCATGTGAGAATGCTACCCACAATCTCTCAAATAATTATTTTCAAAATCCACCCTTAGTAAAAAGATATGTGTGGCATTGGATTTGGAGAATTTCTTCCTTTTGGAACTCTATATAAACATGGATGGTTAGAGTCATCTACAAGAATTTATATAATGAAAATTGCTAACAAGACACCCAAGACTATAATGACACAACTAACATGCTATTAGGATGCAACGAGGAAGTTAATGAGAGATATAAGATTCTAAAAATGACTTAATTAGGATGCTAATACAACATAATTAAGATACATAACACCCAAGATGCAAAAAATAATGCAAGTAGGATGCTATGAATATTTTAGTAAGGCACTAAGAAGACTCTAAGAACCTAGTAATATCGAATTATGATGCAAAATATGATAATAAGGGCTTCAAGAGACAAACAATGTAATTTATGAATACAAATGAGACATTACAAAGACACTAATGTGGATGCTCAAAGGATGCAAAATTTATGGAAAGGATGCATAATACATCAATAAGACATGGTATTTCAAGCTTGAAGATGGGTGATATTCAAAGATGAAATGTAAAGAAATCCCATGAAGATAAATTATTCAATGTAAAGAAAACCCACGAATCAAAACCAAAATGAATAATTTGGCTTGAAGCTTATCTTCTTCATTTAACTTTTAAAAAATGGTATTTATTCTTCATTTGGCTTTTAAATCCATTGCTTGATTCCAAAATAGGTAAAAGAGAAACTTAGTAAGAGCGAGCAAAACTTTGTATGTATTTTGGAATTTCAATCAATATTTTTATACATGAAAATATAAATTGCACTTTGTATACAGTTAGTTTTTGGGATCAAAGTTAACATAAGTATGGTGATTTTTTAGAAAGGTGGAAAAATTCGTTTTGTACAATAATAAAAAGTAGTTTTTTCCTCTATCTAAGATTATGATCGAACAAAATACTTTTACAACCATTTCTCGATTCCAAAAGTGGTAAAAGAGAAACTCAGGTAGTAAAAGCAAAACTTGGTATGAATTACAATCAATATTTTTGTACCTACAAATATGGATTTTACTTTGCATAGGCTTAATTTTTGTTATCAAAGTTAAAATAAGTTTGCTCATTTTTCATATAAGTGGAAAACCTCATTTTATGCGAATAATCAAAACTATATTTTTCCTCCAACAATGACTGTGATGAAACCAAATACTTTTACAACCATTCCACATCAACTAATCCATCCCAAATTATCTAGAAGAAGATATTTCTAATTCTGTTAATGCTTTAACCTCTATAGGAGAAGATACAACATTATGGCATCATAAGCTTGGGCACATGAGTGAGAAGAGGATGCAGATTCTTCACTCAAGAAATTTGTTGCTAGGTTTGAAGCATGTTGATTTGGAATTCTATGAGAATTGCGTTTATGGAAAACAGAAGAGAGTCAGATTCCTCAGAATGGGAAAGAAATGAAGAGCGAAAAATAAGAGCTTGTGCATATAAATATATGGGGACCTTCTCAGGTATCATCTCTCGATGAATCTCTTTATTATGTTACTTTTATTGATGATGCAACCAGAAAAACTTGAATTTATTGTATTCGAAATAAATATGATGTATTTGATACTTTTAAGAAATGGAAAACTTTGGTTGAAAATGAGACAAGAAAAAGGTTGAAGTGTCTCAAATTAGACAATGGAGGTGAATATTGCAGCAAAGAGTTTGATAAGTATTGTTCATAGCATGGAATTCACAGAGAGAAGACAGTTCCAGGAACACCACAAGAAAACGGTGTGTCAAAAAGGATGAATGGGACAATCATGGAGTGTGTAAGGTGCATGAGATTGCATGTAGGATTGCCTTTATAATTTTGGGCAGATGCTGTAGATACTGTTGTTTATCTAAAAAATAGACGGCCTTCACGTTCCTTGGATGGAGGTATTCGAGAGGAGGCATGGACAGGTAAAAAGGTAAACTACTCATTTTTAAAGATTTTTGGTTGTGAAGCCTTTATCCACATTAAAAAAGAAAATAGAACAAAGCTTGAGGAAAAATCAAAGAAATGTACCTTTATTGGATATGGTGTTAATGATTTTGGTTATCTCTTATATGATTATGAAAATCACAAAATTATTAGGAGCAGAGATTTCATATTCAATGAAAAGGTTTTGTATAAGGTTCAGATGTAGGAAAAGAAACAAGAAAAAGAAAACAGAGAATACACAGTGCTCGATGAGATCACAAAAAAAGTAAAGGTACTTGAAAATCATTATGATCAACATCCACAACAACAACAACAACAACCACAACAACAAGAAGCACCTCAAACAACTGAAAGTGGTGTTAGAAGACATACCAAGATAAGTAGACCCCCTGAATGATACTCTCCTTCATTATATTATGTATTGTTGAATGATTTTGATGAACTAGAATGCTATGAAAAAGCAGTATAGGTAGAAATCGGGAAGAAGTGGGAGCTAGCCATGAAAGAAGAGATGGACTCCATGGTACATAACTAGACTTGGGACTTAGTTAGCTTGCCTACAGGTAAAGAAAATTGTAGAATAAATGGGTTTACAGGTTGAAGGAAGAAGATGGAGGTAAAAAAAGGTATAAAGCTAGACTTTTGGTGAAGGGTTTTGCATAGAAAAAAGTATAGACTTTGATGAGATATTTTCTCCTGTTGTTAAAATGACTTTGATCAGCATTATTTTAAGTCTAGTAGCAACAAAATATTTTCATATTGAGCAGTTAAATGTAAATACGGTCTTTCTCCATATGGATTTGGAGGAAGAGATATATATGCAGCAGTCACAAGGATATGAGGCCAAAGGAAGAAGAAACTAGTGTGCAGGTTGAAGAAGATATTGTATGGATTAAAACAGGCTCTAAGGCAGTGGTATGTAAAATTTGACATGTTTATGTCTGAAGAAGGCTATACTAGATGCCACTCTGATCATTGTGTTTATCTCAATGGGCAAAATGATGGCAACTATATTATATTGTTATTGTATGTAGATGACATGCTTGTTGTAGGTTTTAACATGAAGGAAATAAGTGTGCTCAAAATAAAATTGGCAAACTCATTTGCAATGAAGTATTTGGGTGTGTTCACTATAATGGAGACCACCTGATCCAAACCTTAAATCAACTCCTTTTCTATTTGGAATGGTTGTTCCAACTGGTTTAACTAGGTCTAGTTACCTTTTCCCTATTGCTTTGGTTTAAGATGTTTCTTTAGTTACCAATAGGTAGGGACATCAGATTAATTCTTCTTATTGATGAGGCAAGAGAATGACCCTTAAGCTGCTTTAAGGGCACAATTAAACCACTCTAAAGTTTTGCTTCTTAAAAATAGGACTTATTGAATGAAAAAGGTATGATAACACATGCAAGATCTAATCTAAGATGCAATTAATCTAACCTATCTCGATTGGATAAAAGAGAAATCATTCTCTCAATTGAGAGCCAATTAACTTAATAGGGAAAAAAATCTTTAATGAATTGGAATTAAGATGGAGGAATTAGATCGAGGAGATAAATCACAAGATCTGATTCATCATTAACATAAATACTAACAATTATACACTTAGTAAATAGTTACATAAGAGCTTATTGAAAATATATTCAATTCCTTATTTGTCATATGCATAAGAACTACAAAGATTCATGTTGAATTACCGAATTAGTTCAAATAAGGCATCATGTATGCAAGAAAACAATTGTTATCCTAAATCGTAAGATAGCTTTCCGATATAAGATTATAACTATTGTTCCTATGTATATTTTAGTTTTCAGATTACATTTAGGATCAAGTCCGTAGAATAGTCTAATCAGACTTTTAAATGAATTAAGAATTAAAACTCAACAATAGTGCATGAAGCCAACAATTAATTCATACATATGTAAATGTAAATTGAAAATTTGAGAAAGAATTTGCATCCATGAATTCAACAAATAATAGCGCTATATGAAAATCAATGAAACAAATCTTTATTAATAAAAGAAAATCGAATTACAAAACCTCACAGTATGGCAGTAGTGCATAATTCTATAGGTCCGCAATTGATTTCTGCTTGCAAAAAATGGTCTCCTCCTTACAACAATAGTACATAATAAAAAAGAGTTTCTCCACAAATAGATGAAAATACATTCTACAATCTGCTATTTATAATATTTACAAAAAGAATCCTCAATAAGAAAGTTTGTTGAAGAATAAATCTGCTCCATCAATTTTCATTGGGCCAAAATTCCATTTTTCTATCGCTGGAGCATTCTAATTGACTGAGATATTCTTATTCTCATCTCTTCAACTATTTCCCTGCAAAAAACAAATCAAACTCAAATTAAAATGCAAAATCAAATCAAAATACCAAATCTGGAATAAAATATCTTCAATCAAATTTAATTAAATAATTAAATAAAGAGGAAATTTGAGCTTTATATTGATGTCTTTGAGGACATAATTGGTCAAGGAGAACATAGATGAATGGATCTGCACTCATGAGAAGGTGTGGGCAAATGAAAATTTAGAAAATAAGACTTAGAAAATTGATTTTGTTTAAAAAAATCGGAGCTTGATCTTTTGCTAAATTTTAGATCCATTAAATTATCAAATATGGATTTTTAACCACTTTAGAAATAATATCGATGATTTTATCTATTCAACGAGCTATCCTGGGCCTCATTTGACCAAGTAAAACTCAAGTTATGAACCTTTAAAATTGATGAGTCAAAACTGCTAGAATTCTCGAAATTCTGTTGTGTAGACTAAACAATAGATTTTTAAAATTTAATTCTAATGCTAACTTAAATTACAATCATATTTTAATTAGTACTAATTAATTTCAATTACTTACTAAAATTAACTAATCAAAAATTTAATTAAAAACAAAATTTAATAGTCAATTAAAATATTATTCTATTAGATTAAAGTTATAATACAGTGTTATAATTATAATATAAATTAATTAAAAATATAATATAATATATATATATAATATTATAATGTCATATTATTCGAATTAAATCACTTGAGGAGGAATGGAGTATGAGCGATGGAGGTGAGACTGAATGGAGGGATAAGGATGGCGAAGTGGGTGGAGGGTGAGGTGGAGGGATAAGGAGGTGAGGTGTAGGGTGAGTGAGGTCACGAAGGTACTAGAGGCATAAGGAGGTTATAGAAAAATTTATGTTAAAGCAAAAACCTCATCACATATTTTTAAAATCGTAAATTGCGAATTGTCAAACGAATGCACAAAAAAATTGCAATATTATGCACTTTTTTTATTTTAGACTTTTTTAAATTTTCAGGATTTTGCAAAGGAGGATTTGATGAGAATTGGGGCCTGCATGGAATTAAAAATTCTACAAAATGAACCATAACCACTTTGCAATTTTAAGATTTCGGGTTTGGTAATTTGTTTTAAAATAATAAATTGGAGTAAATTACCGAGATCTCGAAACATGTTTTTCAACTGTTCTATAATTTGGCTGGGTCATTTTGTAGGAACGTTAGTGAAAAATGAAAAAATTAGTAAAAGTTAACTAAGAATTAATATTTACAATGGGAAACTATTTTAATTGAAAAAATGAAATATCATATATTTATACATTTTTAAAGACTAACGACAAAAATGATCAAACTTCAAAGGAGTGCAATTTACAAACCGGATAACCAAATGAAGCAAAACAAGTATCAATGGAAAACTAATGAAAATTTGAATTCAATGAAACAATGAAAATGTAGATTTGACAATTTGTTTTTGGAAAAATTGTAAGACAATTAACTTAAATGAAAATCATAAAAGAGTTTCACCAAATATTGGTGGAAAGGGTCCCCATTATTTGAAGTAATTGAGTCAAATAATGGGGGGGTGGGGGTGTTTTCCCTACAACAGGGTGCTGCAAAACAAATCCTTGGTATGATAATAAGTAGAGACAAGAAAAATTGCAAATTAACATTGTTTCAAAGTGAGTACATACAAAAGGTGTTGAAAAGATTTAATATGCAAAATGCAAAACCAATTAGTCACCTTTGGCTAGCCATTTCAAACTCCATTTCAAACTAAGTAAGGAGATGTGGCACAAGATTCAGGAAGAGATGGATTATATGTCTAAAGTTCCATATGCATCAACAATTGGAAGCTTAATGTATGCAATGGTATGCACAAGGCCCGATGTTGCACATGCAATGGGAGTTGTAAGAAGGTACATGAACAATCCAGGAAAAGAACATTGAATGGCTGTGAAGTGGATTCTCAGGTATTTGAGAGGTACCACATATCAAGAATTATGCTTTCGTGGTTCAAACATTGCTCTACAAGGATATGTTGATGCATATATTGAAGGTGATAGAGGTAACAAGGGGAGCACCACAGGGTATGTGCTTATTGTAGGTGGAACAACTGTTAGTTGGGTTTCAAAATTGCAGAGTGTAATTGCATTCTCAATGACAGAAGTAGAGTATTTTGCTACTATAAAGGCTAGTAAAGAAATGATTTGGTTACAAATGTTTTTGGATGAATTGGGTAAGAAGTAGGAGTTGGACAAGTTATATATTGACAACCAGAGTGCCATTCATCTCGTAAAGAACTCAACATTTTATTCCAAGACTAAACATATACAACTCAAGTACAATTTCATACAGTCAGTGTTGGAAGATGGATAGTTGAAGCTGGAAAAGATACACACTAGCCATAATCTTGCAGATATGTTAACAAAAGTTGTAACCAGGGAGAATCTGAGATTCTACTCGGTTTCAATTGGTCTTCAAGTACGATTATGAAGATGAGAAACATCCAGGTTCAAAGTGGATCCAGAAAATGAAGCAGTAGTGGAATTGCTATAATCAGTCTCCAAGTGGGTGATTTTTGGGTGTGGAGCCTCATTATATTATTTATTTAGAGGTATCACCACATTGGACCCCTGTTCATAATGGGGTGGCAACATTGCCCGTTTGTTCGCCGCTAAGGGTGTTTAGGGGGAACGACGATGATTTTTATGAGCCCCCTCGGCAGGGGTTCGGGGGCAGCGCCCTCGAAGTTAAAAATAGATGTAAAATTTCCTTTTAAAATATTGTAATTTCATAGTCAGTATGGGCCGTTCATTAGGCGGATGATTTGACGGTAGAAGTTATGTTTAATTTAGGGATTTTTTCCCTAGAAGGCAACCCCTTGCTATATATGAGGGAACTGTATTGCGGCTGAACATGTGTGTTTTCTGAGCAACAAAAGAGAGAGGAGATGTGAGAGCAAGGAAAAAATTACAACGGATTTGTTGTAGGTTGTATCTCTTCATTTTGCTGGATAATATAAATGAATGACTGGTTGTTTCTCCATGGACGTAGCCCAAATTGGGTGAACCATGTATATCTGTGTCTCTCTTATTTTATGCGTTTTCTGTGTTTATATATCTACCATATTTTATGTGTTCGATTGTTCTGTAATATATAATTTGCTAACAACCCTTCCCGACCTAAACAATGCACTTGGAAAGATTAATTCAAACTAGAATAATTCGTAGAGCTGAATAATAATTATATCTCCATTGCAAGAATATCATTTCTGCTTACAAAAACTAGTTCAATTTTTTACAAAACCAACTAAAGATTAAAAATTTCTCTCTGCATCCTCTCCTCCCCACATCTGTCATGTAGATATGTTTATAATAGAGTGTAAAGGAAGTGATGGTCAAAGAGATCACATCAACTTCCATGGAAATCTCACATTCATACTATAATTAAAATAAAAAATAATATTTAAAAATGGTCTTGCTATGATTTGGGAGTGTATTAGATTATTGTTGGAGATGGAAATGATGCCACTTGGCATTAGTTTGACCTTTCTCCAATTCTAGACATAATTTCCGATAATTGTTATCGAACTGTTGAAATGGTATCGAACTAAGTATCAAATTTCTAGAAAATGTCAAACTGGTATTGAACTAAGTACTTAATTTCTGGAAAATGCCAAACTAGTACCAAATTGTTGTAGGTGGAATTTAGGTTTGACAGTAACTTTGAATAACGACTTGAGCTTCACATGTGAGCTAGATATGATCAAACGAACATAAATCCATCCATAAACATGTAGTTGCAACCCATGTCATCAAATCATAACTGGAGAAGTGCAAATATGTTAACGTTTACTTAGTACTGAAACTTATATAAGTATCGAATTGTCAAATTCCAGTACTAAAACTTGTTGTTTGGGCACATTAACATATTAGTAAACTATCATTGGAAAAACCACGTTAAAAAAACTCATTTAATCATTAAAAATACAAGTAATCATTAATAATTAACCTCAAGGTAAAATGAATGCATTTAATGAAAATTGGTAATACAATAGTTACTGACTATGTTGTAAAGGTACGGATATGGCTTGTAAATGAAAGGTTTAGATATCCAATATGATAACATATCTGGGGCCCAACATCCCCCATGCCTAAGACTTTGCATGCCCTCATGCAAGCAAAATAGGGACTAGGAAGGGATGGTGGATGCTATAAGGTGATAATGAAGATAATGGCTAAATAAATATGGAGTTGGAAACTTGTAAGACCATTACTTATTTTGTGGTTCTTTTCTCAAATAAGAAACAATGACTTCATCCTCTTATTGAGAACATTCAGATAATGATTTTGCGAATGCTTTATGATGTACAAGGAGAAGACACTATAGATATTTCTTTCTATTCATGTACCACAATACTTTGATTTTCATTTTTATGGTCTTACTAGAATATGCATTAATGGATTTGGAAATGGGGGGTTTAATGATGGTTTAAGAAAGGTAAAGATTTATGGAATATGAAGTGGTTAATTCAGGTATAAAAATTCTTTCAATGGTTTTTGTTTAGTTTGTAACATTTTAAGGCATAAAGCCATTTATTGCAGATCTAGTGTAAAAAGATGGAGGTCTAATATGAGTAGCTAGAGATTAGATCCTTTGGCTACATATCTTGATCACATAGAGTGTTATGCATGCCATAATTTTGGGCACATGGCCAAGGATTGTAAAATTCCTAAACCATTGAGGTCATTTATTCAAAAGCAACATTCAAGGGAGAATGTGCGTCACAGGAGCACAAGGAAGAAAGATCACCAATTAGGAAGATGTGGCATTGCACTTTCTTCTCATGATGATGATGACATGTGGTATATAGATAGTGTATGCTCACACCATATGTTAAGGGATAAGAGAAACATTCATTTTCTCAATAAAACCAAGAATGACCATGTTGTGTTTGAAGGTAGAGAAATTGCTAGAGTGTTGGGAAGAAGTAAAGCCAATCTTGGTGAGAAAAGGACAAATGTAGAAGATGTATGGCTCCTTGAAGGTCTAAAGCATAATATCTTGAGTGTGAGCCAAATGGTTGATGGAGGAAAGGAAGTGATCTTTAATTCCAAAGGTTGCATCGTCCGAAAGAAAGGATCAAAGATAGTGATTGCTAGAGGAGTCAAAAATCCTGATAATGTGTATGTGTTAAAGGGAAGAGAGAAGAGTAGGAAGAGGCCAAGAGAATACTCTTCATTTGATTCAGATTAGATGAGATTAGTCCCTAATGTAGTCCATTCTTGCAAGTTAGATCTACTCGACTGCAGTAGTATGCATGAGACTTGCATGGTCTTAGGGAGAGTATTGACAGCTTGATCCAGTTCCTTCATGCACCTTCATATCAGCCAGATCACTTCATATGAGGTATATCATGCTCAGGGGGAGCTAGTTTTCAAGGCTTGATTCTTTATGTTTTATTTCTTTTCACTCATAATTTTTGTAGCTATTGTATTTATTGTATATGAGTGGAAAAGATATGTATATCAACCTGTTACAACATAATTATATATCATATATATATATATATATATAATATATATATATATATTCTTTTTTTTCTTTCTTGGATTTAGTTACTTCTATATTGATACAAAAAATAATTACAGAGAGGCAGATTCCTCGAGAGTTCTAGCCTCAGAGAAGGCATGCTTACAGAAAATCACTTGAAAACTAGACCAGAAATCCTTCATGGTAACTTGCTTTGAAACTTGATGTGTCTGGAAACTGAAACTGAAAGCCGGGGTAGAGTGTTTGGAACCATTCAAAAACTCAAATTGCGTGGCCTTTCCATGACCGGATGAGGACCCAGAGACATATGAACCCAATACAAAATACAAGAGGAGAGAGACCGTAAGACAGTGATCATGACAGTAACCCAAAAACTGGTGAATGCCGCCCACACAGGGGAAATCAGAAAGTCAATATTAGCAAAAGACCTGACACTGAGGATTGTGAGACAAGAAATGACTTTGGAATCTGAGAAGATAAAATGTCTTCTTATAACAGCCGAGCAAAAACAAAAGGTGCAGACCTATTCAAATATCAAGCGAGGTTGGAGGTGATTCCTCAATGATGCAGCAACTGAATTGGTCAGGAACTTCAGATTCAGAGGGTAGGCCTGCTTTACCTGAAGAGCCACCCCTTGCTGGAGCACTAGGACCGGCATGAATGGTAGTTTCCTGATTTATGAGTTGCTTGGATCCTTTCGCTGAGTGGTTTCAGTCTGCGTGGAAGCATTCTTGTCTGCTGTCTTCAGCTCCAAGGGAGTGCCTGGACCAACAGCCCTCGAATCAACAACTCTCGAACCAATAATGTCTTCACACATCTCAACTGTAACTGACGCTATGAAGGAGGAGTTGGCTAGGGAGCAAGGGAAGCGGAAGCGAGCCGTGTGGGATTGGGAGTGGTAAGAGTAAGCTTCGGTGATAATTTTCCCTCTTCCTCTGCCACGACCACTTCTGGTTACAGGGTATCTATTAAAGCTGAATTCTGAAGCATCAGACGAGGGTTCCGAGGTCATGGAGGATGGCTGGTGGGAGACATGGCCACGGAAGATGCCTCTCCTGCAGCTCATCCTAGAGCGAACTCTCGGCATTTTGAGGTTTGTAGGAGGAGCGGAAAAGACAGCAATGGAGGAGAGATAGAGGGAGCTATAGAGGATGGCACTGGACTGATTAAAAGGAGGAAGGATGCATTGATGAATGGCATCGTTTTGAACCCGAGCTGGATGGTATACTACTCTATCACGACAGCCAGGAGCATTAGTCTCGCTGGAACAACTTAAGCACAAGGGAGGAGCCAGAATGAAGAACCAACTAAGCGCCATTACAATTAAACTGTAAAACTGAAGGACGATGGGGTGCTACGTAAATGCACCATTTAAGTTGAAGTCCTGCTTCCTTAATTCAATCCTCACGCGAGGCCGGCTGGCGTTAGTGATGAGCCACGCGCCTCCCTTCCACGCCGCCGTCGAGCTGCACGCCACCTTAAACACCCGCATCTGGGTGGGATAGATCTTGTTGCACCAGGAGAGTGCAGTCACGCTTGAGTTGTGAATCATTGGAATTGTTCAACGAACTAGAGAAAAATGGGAGCTGTTGATCGGCCCCTTAGCCAGTCGGTTTGCTGCCTTATTAGTTGTACGCCAAATGTGCTTGAAGGATATGTTGTGAGGAATTTTGAGCCATTCTTCAATTTGTTCCAATCTGCTTAGAAGCCTCCAAATCGAAGCTATTTTCGTAACTGAGGATCCTGATTGTATTCGGTTTGCAGCCTCTATTAGGATTTGTGAATCACCTTCGACCTCTAGAGGGAGCAAATTTTCCGTTTCTGTTATATGTAAACCTTGCCATAATCTTCCTAGTTCGACAATGTTGTTAGTGTTTCTGCCTAATGATCCATGATAGATATGCAAAACTGAGCCTTCCGCATTTCTAAAGATGCCCCCATAGCCAGCCGGCCTAGGATTGCCCTTAGCCGCACCATCAAAGTTCAGCTTGTAAGGGTGGATGGTAGGAGGTGTCCAAAAGTGAGCGGACTCAGAGTGAATTGAGGTACTGGGTTTGATATGATCTACAGAGGTGAGATCAAGGTTCCAATTGGGGAGAATGAGACGCTCCTGGGGTTGGACTGGCATATCTGAATCTTGCCATCGTCTAAGAGCCAAAGTTTCTTGTAGATTCTGCTTGAGAAGAAGCCAAAGGGTATCAAGAAGCGACTTATGATTTTTGAAGATCCTGTTGTTTCTTTCCTTCTAGAGGATCCAATAGATGAAGCCTGGAAGGAGGTGCCAGAGAGCATTAAGAAGAGAACTTTGGAAAGGGTTTCGAGGCCCAAATATGTCTATAACAGTTGCCCCCTAAAGCATGAGGTCGTAAATCTTCTGATGTCGGGTGAAATGCTTTATCATAAGGATCCGAGGTTTTTCGAACTGGAAGGTGGACCTGTAATAAGATACAATACAATACATTATTCTTCATATTTATTTTCATGATCTAGCTGAGGTAGGCATTCCCATGCTCAGCTTTATAAATTCATTTTCATGTACATAGGACAGACAATCGTCTGCTATTGCAGGACTAGTGATTCTTGTAGAGCCATCATCCCTTAGCTTGGATGATCATCTGTGCAGCTATGGAGTACAATTTGATGTCTTTATTTTCCTGAATATATCACAACCCGGATGGATGAAACTAGATCCGAGGTCTTCAAACTCGTTCAATCTTCGCCTATTGTATAAGTCGATCCATGTGAAAAGATGTTCTGAAGTTGAACATGGAAAGACATCGCCTGATTACCGACCAATGATGTAAGCTGTTAACAGGCGCAAGAGGAATCACCGATAATGATAATGACCCTCAAGGTACTACAGTACAATTCACATGGTGTGAATATATGAGTCCGATGTCGAACACCACGTAAAATCTTTCAGTCAAAGGCCATTGATGTAAACCTATTGCCGGAAGTGAGAAACTTGCCAATGAGGCATGCAAGCTTCAAGTACTAAAAGGGTTGTTCCTAAGTCAACTTCTTGGATAATGAGTTGATGTCGACAAGAAGTGACCCATCACAGGAGGGCCTTAATGAATCCCACATCTACGACACGAAACAAAGCAAATGATTTTGTGGAGGTGAAAACGTTCTGATGATACAAGGTTCAGGAATGACGGTCATGAAAAATGGAGAATGATGGTATTGCAGTGGATGAGGCGTTAGCTGCGTTGGTGAATTCTCTGAGTGACTTCTCTTGAACATATCGGCGACACTGAAATGGATTGGTAGCATTAACCCCATGGATGGTATGGAGGACCAATGGTGATGGTGAACGAAATAACCCAACCCGACTCAATCATGGTGATGGAGTGAAAGTGTCATATTCAAGAGCGACCTGCTACCAATGAAGTTCTTCAAGCTTTCTTCCCTTTTTCCCCAGTCATTGCTGACCAATACCTCTTTATTTTTGTCAAGCTTGAGGAGCATAACATATGCTTGTTCTATAATTTTCCCTTCGGGCAAACCTATCGCTATGTTTTAGCGAGCCTAGTGACAGTGAAACTCGCTCTTGTCCGAATGGACAAGTTTGTCGCTATTGTTTTAACGAGTTTAACGACAAAGATAACTCGATCCTTTTCATGTTTAGAGAGTCTGAAAAGAGATGGAAAGGAAGCTCCAGCAGTCCTTTTTCGTGGCATAATCCCTTAGGTTCAAAAAAGTATAAAATAATACGAAAGGGATGACTTTTCGATAGTTTTAGCGAGCCGAAAAAGACAAGCGCTCGATCTTTTTGTGGAATGATCCCTCAGGTCCAAAAAGATTAAAATGTAGAGGAGGGATGGTGCTTTCCTTTACTTTAACAAGCTGGAAAGGCCAGTAGCTCGACAATCTTTTCATATTTTACGAGTCTAAAAAGAGCTTAAGAGAGACTCATTTTTGAGGAACTAGTGGTGTTTTCGTGTAGCAACTGGTTCTAGGTAAGTCTGGAACTTCTCAAACACAGTAATGTAAAAAGGGCAGCTAATAGAATCACTCGTCGCAGCTGTTCCTCAAAAGGGTAAACAATCAAGTGGAGGCATATGATCGACTAAAAGAGTGGAGGTGACGGTAAGAACACGACCAAGGCTCAAAAGGTTGATAGCAATGCAATCACAAAGGTTATTTACTGAGGGTGGATTCATTTTTTAATGAGCTTGAATCTTTAGAAACTATGCTCAGTGGCGGGCTTATTTTTTAATGAGCTTGAACCTTGTGCCAATATTGCTCATTGGCGGGTTTATTTTTTAAGGAGCTTGAACCCTGCGGTAACATTGCTCAATGCTAGGTTTATTTTTTAACGAGATGGAACTTTGTGGAAACATTGCTCACTGATAATAGTCAGAGATGCTCAATTTATCATTAACACTATATTCTTTCAACGGTCGTGCAACCTGTTCAATTACTCCATCAAATTGATTAGAAATGTAAATACATGCTTGAAAAATGAGTTAAAAACTAACATCTTACTTGAATTACATGAATAGTAACATAAAAGCAGTTTTACCTCTCATTTTTACCATTTCATTCAAATTTGGGATTATTGGAGCTCTGGAGGTGTTTTCCCCCTCAAATTTCATTAGCTGATTTCGGGAGATCCAGTGGACAATTATTCGCACCGTCAAGACCAGGTAGGAGCTAACCCTGAGCTCTTCAATTGCATTTCATCCTTTTCTGATTTAGAGCAAGCTCTCCCTTTCTTATGGGCCTCAGGGGTTTGAAGATTTCGTTCTCTCCCCATCGCACCTAGTCTGCATCGAAAAGTGCGATGCATACTGAGCTGGCCATTGGCCAGTCAGTATGCATCTCACCTTGTACACAGCTAGGGTACGATGGGGGCAGAAGGGAAAGTTTATGCAGTGTTTTCTCATGAAATTTTTAACTATTTTTGCCCAAATCAGGATCCTAATTCATCTTTTGTTTGTGTTTCAGAGATTCATCGGATCAAGATGGTCGTTACATGGTGTGAACACGAGCATGAAGAAGAGGACATGATTGCCTTACATGATCCGGGTATGGTTACTGCATTGCGAAACTGTGGCTTGCTCAAATTCTTCCGCATATCTAGCATGAGGCCACAAATCAATTTGTTGCAATATCTTCTCGATGCATGGGATCTGATCAACCAGATGTTCCAAATTAGAGGAAAATCCATTCCTTTGACAGTTGAGGATATCTACTTTTTGACTAGGTTATCGAGGCATGGTGCCCCTCTCTCACTATCGGGATCCGCCCGTGGGGGTGAGTTCGTGAGGGATTATATTCGCCAGTTTTGTAGAGATGGATCTCAGCCGAGTAGGGATGGCAAGATCAGTATTCGAGATGTCACTGACCGGTCCTTGAGGACTATTTTATTCACCTTTGCTAGATTGGCTGGTAGAGCGGCGCTTCATTTGGCCAACAGATCATATATGCAGTACGCCTTGGAATGCATGGAACCAAAGGTATTCAACTGGTGTGAGGGAGTACTTCTGGTTATAAAAGAACTGCTTTCCAAGGTGAATAATGGAAGATCCAAGAACTTTGGTTATGGTTCCGTTTTGACTGCTTTCGCCTTGGAGAGGATTCCACTGATGCAGCCACATTACATTTCACTAGGATTACCAGCACCGAGGGAACCATGGATGCAGAGATAGGTTGCCTCATGGCTAGACATGCTGGCCAGTCATAGATTTCATTCTTTGATCCCTTCTTTGAGTGGTTAGACCGTTAGGAGATGGTCTTCACCGAGTATCCATACATTGGGATGGATTTCCGAGGCGACCTAGATTTTGTGCTACCAGCTGGCAAGCAGTGGGGTGTTATGGGTAAAATGATCTGACCATATCTTTGTTTATTGCTTTTATAATGTTCTTGTGTCTTTAAAATGTTATCAAGACTAATAAAACTCATATATATGTGTAGATGTTGGACCAGTGTGACTAGCAGCATGCCCGAGGGTAGCAGCTGCTGTTCCAGTACGAGAGGCTGTAGGGAGGGCTATCCTTTGCGATCTGGACATAGCGGAGACCTTTGCAATATTGCAGGATCAGATCGAGGGTCTCACCCTTGGTATTCAATATGTGAGGATTGACAAGTTACCTCTGAGATTACAGCACCATACCACTGGCGTGCCGAGTCGATGGACTAGGCTCTTACATATGATCGCACAGGCGGTGACCTACTATCACCAGCACCATTAGTCTAGGTGCTTTTCTACATTTTTGAGTTTTTGGGTCACATGACCGATTTTGTCCTGGACACAGAACATTTTGTAAAAAACTATAAATAGTTATATATTTTTGATTTCGGAGTTTTATTTCAGTTAAGTTATGTGATCCTGATGCAAATGTTAATTAACATGATTTCTCCTTTATAAATGCTGCAAATGTCTATCTAACACATAATTTGCTAATAAATTAGTTAATGTGTTTAAGTTTATGGAAATGTGTTGATATTGAATAGAATCAAACCACCTTTCCAAAATCTTGACCCTCAGGAACATACGATAGATAGTTGGATTCCGAACGGAATAGACGCCAGTAAGTTGTAGGATGACGAGTTGTGAATATAGCCTGACAACAAGTCGGCGAATGCCATGTGCGATGGCATCAGAGAGAAGCTCCATCAATGCGCTGTACTCAGTGATGTTTTTCGTTGATCGACCAATACATATCCCTCTGAAACTCACTAACTTTCCGCTTGGATCAAAAATAGCCCAGGCTACAGAAGATAGGTTCTGCATACTACGACTAGCTCCGTCGGTGTATCCAACGAATGATTCCAACAGGTGCGACATATACAACAAATGCAAAGTGGATTACCTAACCAAAATGATAACTCTTGATGAAAACAAAAACGTAACAAAAGTATATAAAGAGATTACCACACTTAATCAAGCATAGTAACGCTTAAGATACAACCCGTTTCGGGGTTGCGAAAGTGGAATCCCATCGTAATCTACTAGCTCGTAGGCTTCTTTTGCTAATACTCTTTTAACAATGTAGGGGGCTATCCACAATGGTTCGAGCTTACCTACTCCCAATTTATCGGAGTCCTCATCGTAAAGCAAGACCAGGTCACCTTCTGAGAAGACACGAGGTTTGACATTTTTGTCAAATTGCGTCTTGACACATTTCTTATGAGCTTTGTTAGCCAAAGCGACATCATGACGGGTTTCATCCAATTGGATTAGTTCCAAGAAATGAGCCTCTTCCTCCGAAGTTTCGGGAAGTAGATTGACTACGAGCTTGAGAGATGAAATTTCACACTGAATCGGTAAGACCACTTCCAGGCCATACACCAACTGAAAGGGTGTAAATCCGGTCACATTTCTCACCAATGTCCTATATGTCCACAAGACTGAGTACAGGATTAAGTGTCAATTCTGTTTTTGGACTCCAATCATTCTTTGCAACATGCGCTTCAGGACTTTGTTGATGGCTTCAACTTGTCCGTTAGCTTGTGAATAATATGTAGTAGAACTGTTGTGGGACAGTCCTAATTTGGCAGCTAATTCAACCATCACGTGATTGCGAAAATGCGATCCATGATCTGTGATTATAGCCTATGGAACACCGAATCTAGAGACTACATGATTGAAAAAAGAAAAGAGCAACCGTTTTGCCGTTGTTGTTGAATGTAGGCATCGCCTCGGCCCATTTTGTAAAATAGTCGACTGTGACTATGATATACCCATGCCCCTTGGCCGAGGTGGGGTTACATGTCATGAAGTCTATGCCCCATTTGGAAAATGGGCCAACAACAACTATTGGATGCAACGATGCAGGTGGTAATCTGGTTTTGCGGTCGAAAATCTGACAAGCATGGCAACTTCTTACTGTGATTATGAAATATTTGAATATAGTAGGACAAAAGTAACCTGCTCGTAAGAATTTTTTTGTGCCGTAGCGTAACCAGATTGATGCCCCCCACACGCACCTAAATGACAGTCATTCAAGACTTTTTCGGCCTCCTCATGTGTGAGGCACCTTCGCAGAACTGTATCGATACCACAACGGTAAAGTGTATCACCGACGATCATGTAGTCTTTGGCTTGGTATCGAGTACGTCATTATTCGAAGCAAGTGGTATTAGGCCTAAATGTTTGGGTTTGGAGATAGATCAATATATCTCCATACCACAGATCACTTGAGATATCATAAACAGAGTTTCATCCACGATTGATGCTTTAGATGTTGAATCGTTGGACGACGATGGGAGGTCGCATAGTAAGTCCACAAAAACTAGAGATTTCTTTGATTTGGATTTTGTGAATTCCAGATCAAACTCTTGCAAAATGGCTATCCATTTTGAATATTTTCCCCCTAGTAATTGACGTGAAAGAATGTAAGTCATAGGGTTGTAATCTGACAAAATGGTAGTTTTGCGAAAGAGGATACAATTTTGAAATCTCTGTACTGCTTGAACAGCTGCTAGAGCCAGCTTTTCAACATAGGAGTACTTGCTTTCTGTATCATTTAAGTTTTGACTTAAATAATAGATCAGATGTTCAATTCCATTCTCTTCTTGTACTAAAACCATTGTGATGGTTGTATCTGCTGCAACTAGATATGGGTTAAAGTATTTTTGATAGTTAATAGCATACATTAATGATGTTTTTATTAGGGAATCCTTTAAAGCATCAAAGGAAGCTTGCGCAACCTGATCCTAGTTGAAGGGCACTTCTTTTTTCAAAAGACGCATATAACCTTTAGCAAGTTCGGCATAATTTGGAATGAACCTCCTTAGAAAGTTTTCTTTCCCTTGGAGTTTCTAAATCTGAAGCAAATTTGAAGGTGGAGGCATGTCGATGATTGCCTAAACCTTACATGGGTCGATTCAAATCCCGTCTTTAGAAACTATGAAACCAAGTAAACGAACGGAACCAACACAAAACACACACTTGTGTGGATTGAGTCATATTTTGTAGTGTCGACAACGTAGAAATATAGCTCTCAAATGCTGCGGATGATCAGTCCGCTTTCATGAATGAGCTGGTAGATCATCGAGATATGGTTGAATGATGTGTTTGATGTAATGGAAGGTGTAGTTCATAGCCCTCTGAAAGTTGCCCCTATGTTCTTTAATCCGAAAGGTAGTTTATGGTATGTGAATGTGCCCCACGGACATATAAATGCAGTCTTCGATTGGTCCTGTGGGCAGATGCTTATTTGATTGTACCTGGAAAATCCATCCATGAACGAAAAGATTTCACATCCGGTGCATTCATCAATTATCTGGTCGATGAAGGGTGTAGGGTAGTTGTCCTTTGGACAAGCTTGATTTACATCCCTGTAATCAACGCACACTCTAATTGTTCCTTGTTTTTTCATGACAGGAAAATTATTCGATACCCAATCAGTTAGAGGAACAGGGTAAATGAAACCAGCATGTAAAAGTTTTTCAACTTCTGCCTTGATGGCAGCGGCTTTCTTCGGGTGAACCTGTTGAAGCCGCTGTCGTACTGGTTTGACATCTTGATAAATCTTGATTTCATGTTCAACAATGTTCGAGTCAATGCCTGACATTTCTTCATATGACCATGCAAAGACATCTCTGAATTCGCGAAAGAGAGTGCAATATTTTTCCAGTTCTGAACAAGAACAAGATTTGCCAACATGAATATTCTCTACAACATTAGGTTTGGTCGAGATATTTATGGCGATAGTTTCTTCAATATTGGACAGATTTCACTTGGAATCCACCGTATTTACAGTATTTGATAGAAAATAAAAAACTGAAGGATGATTAAGGTCGCTGGAATAATCTTCATTGTTATCTTGAAGATGGGAACGATGGTGATAATCTTCCCATGGTGCCTCTCTTATCATCATTGACTGAATGATTCCTTCATCTGTAGGATGTATACGTGACCAAGGATCTGAAGAGGTGCCATATTCTAGAGACCTATCTATCCAAACACTTGACGAGTGTTGATTTGGGTTTGTCGCCCAGGCCAAGAAAAGTGATTGCTACAAAATTTCTATGGGGATTGGAGGCAATACCCGGCGATGATCCATGCTATCAAAATGTTTGGAAATCTTCTTAATCTTTGCTGATGTAGAAGATACCATATTATAGGTTTCCACCGTGGCCACTTCGGCTAGATTACTTGGAGGCAGGAGGGCAAAAGTACCCATTAAGGTAGGGTCTTTTAGGAGGCCTAATACGACATTATGAAGCGATTGAGAGCTTCCATGGATCATTGGAATGCTTCCCGTAGCTTGTGAACTGTTGGGAAAAAAGGTTAGTTGGTCAACGATTGTAATTCCGCCTTGGAAGGGAAATGCAATCTTTCTAAAATACGTTGACACAACAACAACCATAGCATAAATCCAAGGCCTTCCCAGTAGTGATATTGTAATCAAGGTTTCCATCGATAACTTCGACTTCAATTTCTACTGTCTTGCCCCCTAGTTCAACTTGAAAGTTACTTAAAATCCCATACGACGTGTATGTTCTTCCATCAAATGCTTTTAGTTTCGTTGATGATCGCGACAAGGGTGGTGAGCCTAAAGTTTTCCAGCAACTCATCAACATAATACAAGTAGATGCCCCCTCATCAATGATTGTTCGATGAACAGTTTTGTTGAGGGATTTTACCTGTATAAGGAAAGAGAGTTGGGCTGGTAACTGAGGTTCATATCCTTTGTGGTTAAAGGCCACAAGATTGGAATCTGTTGGGTCAATCCCACCTATTGCTAATAATAAAGCTTGCTTTTGGGAGGGGAAATTTTGTAGTACTTCAAGTGTCGTCATAGCGGATGGCAATTGAGCCAGATCCTCTACCATATTATAATTCTGTGCTACTCGAGCACGAGGATTAAATGTCGATTTATGTACTACTCCCTTTGGCGGCTTTATTGTTAGTTCAGGAATGATGGGTGGCACAACTTCCGACGAAGTTGTTGTCGAACTACTAGGTTGATTTGTAGCCTTGTTGTTCGACATCTGTGGATTCCCATAATCTTTATTCCTCGTCGATATCAAAGCATCATTTTGTTGCTTCGAAACAGAAAACATAAGCACTTGGGATGGGGAAGCATGATCGAGAGCAACCAGATTGGTTTCTGGGTTTGGAAACGGATCATTCAATATAGCCGAGGTACTTGAAGTGTTCAAAAACTTCGTGATCTTAGCTCGATGTGGACAATCTCTCGTATAATGGTCGTAATCACATATGAAACATGGATGATTAGGTTTCTTTCACCCAGTAGGGTTTCTAGAAGGTTTCTCAGGAGTCGAATCTTCCTGTTTCTTCTTTTTATTTTTCCCTTTCTTCTTGCCGCCTGGTTGCTTCAGTTCTTTGCCTTTTTCGGATGACACGACATTAACCTCCAAGGCAAGAAGTCTATCATTTGCTTTTTTACTAGAAACTGCAAGGGCTTTACCAGATGGAGCCTTTGCAGTTTGCGTACTTGAGGTTCCAATCACGCCATCGTCGGCATGAGTGTCCCTGTTTGATTTAGGACGGGGAGGAACGAAAAATTCTGGTCTAGGAGCATCAAGAATTTTGTCATAGAGCATGCCAGACTAAGTATAGATCAAGTCTAGATATTGTGCACAAGCAATGACTTGCTCTTCAGTGACAACTCCTCCCTTAGCAACATCTTTTTTAATAGAAGGTAATAACAACTTAGTAAACCACTCAGCTAGAAGCTGATCAAGAACATATGTCTTTACCATTCGACGATGACGTCGCCACTCATGAATATGATCAGATATGTGAGTGGCTATTGTCTGTTTAAAATTGGTAAGGAGCTCCGTTCCTGTTTCGTACCTTATGGGTAACTGAAAGTGGGTTAAAAAGGTAGTGGCAAGGGTGCTAAAGTTATCGAATGAAGCTCTAGGCAATTCGATGTACCATTTCATCGTCGGACCAATTAGTGTTCACCGAAAAAGGTGAAGCCTAATCGAATCATCATTGAGGGTGTTGGATGAACACCACAAATGAAAGGTCGTTACGTGATTCTATGGATCTTCACCCGAATTTACATTGAACTTAGAAATATCTGAGGGAAGTTTATGAGGAATCACTGGCCACCATGGGGTGTAAGCAATTAGATCATTCATTAACCGGTTCAAATCTAGTAATTCTAGAGTTGCTATAAAGGGCAACTATTGATTTAGGTTTGGTGAAGTGTACCCAGGATAAGATGGGATTGCTTGAGCAGTGGGTCTTTGCATACCAGCATAGTGTATCTGCTGCTGATAACTTTGATAAGGTTGATGGGCATAACCATTATAATATGGTTGTTGGTAACTGTTTTGAAAATGTGGTTGCCCATTACCTGCAAAGCTTTGTTGCTTACATCCTCGGTAAGCTTGCTGGAATTGTGGTTGTTGATATTGTACTACCCATGGTTGTTGGACCATTTGCTGTTGTCCAATACTGGATGTTTGACCAAGATGAGGGGTGATAGTACCTATTTGAGCCTGAGTCACTCCTGTTAAGGAGTCACTAATCTGAGGTTGTGATTGAGCCACAAAGACAAGAGGCTATTGTATTACGACCTAAGAGACTTGAGGTTAACATACAACAGGAAACGCTTGTACTTGTGACACCATCACAATAGCAGTTGTAGTGGGAATGTTTGACAAAGGTTGATTTGGTTGCATTGAATATACAACTCTTGGCTGTTGAGGCAGTATTGGGACCCAACCAATGGATGTAATTCCAGTTTGACTTGAATTTTGTTGTGAACTCTCATATGGTTGTTCTCCCGGAGGGAATAGTGAAAAGGCATACTGCCCCCCATATGGCGGAAATCCAGTGTTCAAAGGGTAAATTTATCTTTAGAGACTGGACTACCCAAATTGATACTGATGTGACGGATCAATTTGCTGAGTTTGAACATAACAAATTCCAGATAATATTCTGGATGAACAAATAGGAACAGACCATGCTGTCGAAAGAGTCCCTGGATGGACTCCATCTAGCAGTTGAGAACTAGTTGGGACAAATGGTATACCAGCAAACATTGTCGGAGTAGCAGCAGAAGGATCTACTGCTGTTGTATCAGATGATACAGTCCTAGATGTTGATGGCTGTTTAGACATGTTTAGTTTATCCAAAAGATTTCCTAGCAATTCGACAGGAACTTGCAATGAAGGGTGATTAAAAGAACTAATTTCTGTAGTAGAAGGATATAAGTGGATCCCAATTCCAAAATGCAATGGGGTACTGGATGGAAGATCCTCTACAATCTCTTCTATAGCAATCAGTTTAGGTGGAAGAGGTAGACCGTCAAGTTCGTAAAATATTTCCGGTGCCGAAGAAAGTATAGTTTCTGCAGCGACAGATACTGGAGGGGTGACACCTTCTGAATCAGCCCTAGATGGAGTTGGTTCCAGGATAGACCAGGAGAATTTGACCCAGTTAAACGAGACGGTTTCACCAGGAATGGTTTCGTTTCCGGAGTATAAGACGGTTGACTCGCTAGCCTCCACGAATGACGGGGTTTTGATTGACTTTCTTCCACGATTGTGGATTACTTGATCAACTCAAAATTAAAAAGGGGAAAATGTTATTCCACATTAAATGAATTTTATGACGCTTTGACACAACTTGCTTTTTCAATTTTTAAGAGTCGAGAAAAAGCTAAAGGTGATTCTAGTCACCTTCGATTTTTAATGAGCCTGAAGTGACAAGTGCTCAAATGGACCTTTTCTTTTAAGTAGTAAAAAAGGAACGAAAGTGACTACTCTGGAAATCTAGACAGAGGGATTACCAAACCAATTGCAAAACTGTAATATACACCTTGGTGGTAAATTAAAGAGAAATTACCAAGGACTTTAAGTGCGGAAGTCAATCTTCCCGAATGTTGTGTTTAGTGCATTGCAATTGATAGGGCAGCAGACACAGCTTCCTAAGGATAAAGGATATCATCCTATTGTGGTCTCCCAATATATACTCGACGGTACGGGGAGCACAAGTCCGTACTGGCACTTGTCGTATCAAAGAGGAGGAATCACCCAACCTTTGATGAAAACGATAGTTACCAAGTTTTACAACGCCGGAATACGTCTCTAGCTTAGACTTCTATATGTTGTGCATTAGGTTCCAAAGCGTTTTTATGTTCATTGAGGTTTATTTTAGAGTTTATATTTTTTATAAGTTTGTCTTTCAAGGTTCATCACATGATGTAGATGTAAAATTCCTAAATATGCAATCTAAAATGATAAACAATTGTTTGTTTTCTTTTAGCAATGAAAATCCTAGCTACAAAGGAAAGAAGAGTACGATTCTTTCAACAGAGAGCAAAGAGCACACACTAAATGCACTTTTCCTAATCATTTTCCGCATGCAATCTAAATGCAAATGCACATGCATGTATTTGTTTTTCTGCTTCCTTAATGTGGGAATGCCAAAAAAGGAAAACTAAGTACAGATCTAAACTATTTTCTTCAAAGCGACACTTCAACAATTTCTTTTCAAAATGAAAGGAAGACTAAAACGACACTTTCGATTTCGAATGGAAAACTATTTTCGACACTTCAAATATTGATAATTCAAATCAAATACAATGAAAAAAGTACAATCAACTATCTAGAAGAGGAAGAGTTTACGACACTCTTCTTCTTGACTCAAAATGATAATTACGACACTTTTGAATCAAAAGACGACAGTTCGATTATGCTACTTTTGACAAAGGAGGACTGTAAATGATGAAAAATACATAAAAAACATTCACAATTCCTGATCAATGGAGGTTGAATAATGTAAATAAAGGAGGTTTCAGCAATGATATACTGATCATAAGCAGCAAAACTACTGAATAGAGCTGAAAACAAGGAAGAAAAAACCAAATTTTAGAGGTAGAAACAATGTCATTCAATCATTGCACCTGTCCTTAAGGGAAACAGGGATGCATATCACCTGCAAAACATGGGAGGTGTGATGCATCCATGCTGCCAGTTAGAGACAGTGCAATGGACCAGTGAATGAAACTGAGCTTGGTTTTTGCTCAAAGTTTGCAGCCAAGTTCAGTTATTTAAGCTGAGCTATGATGGAAAATAAACACAAAGTATAGGGGTATGATATTATGAGGTTATTGAGCTACCACTAGGGCACTTAGGATGTTTGCAAGTCAGATGTTCAGTTCATAAACCAACCTGGAGATTGATTGAAGCAATGTTGATCTACTTTGCAGTTGCATAGCAAAAGCAGTTCGAAGGCTAGCTGGCTTAACTTTAGGCTCCGTCTGTAGTTTATAAAGCAAACAACAGTAACAAACAAACAAACTATTTGCTCCCCAGTGGAGTCATCATTTTGTTTCCAGGAAAACTAGTGTCTATTCGATTTGCTAGTCCCACTAAGACATGTAGCTATCTTAGAAACAAACTATTCAAAGTAGCTTGTGTTTTCCTTTATGTATGAAAGATAAGAGAGAAGCAAAGAGCACCAACCTTAATAGTTTGCTTGGCTCCTTGCTTGTTTCCTCTCTCCTTTCTCACTTGTCCCGCTTCAAAGAACACCTGTAGAGGCAAAGAAACAAAATACCATCAAAGCATAGAGATCTATAATACCATAAACAATGCAGAATCAGAAGTACATTAACCATACAATTGCATCCACAAATGCAAGATTCACAAGTATACAAGTATATGGAGGAAAACTAAAATAACTTTATTGATAGTAGAAGCAGAAGAGAGGATTACAACCCAGCTGTCTGATCCAGCATCATCCTCCCAGCATGAAAGCTCTCTTCACCTCATGAAAATCAAGATCACCCAACAATACAATGTCTCAAAGAGAAACCAACAACGCTTCCTTACAAATTACAAAATTCCAGCCTCTAGATCTCTGTGATGAGGGATCCATATATAGATATTTGGAGGGGGGTGAGTCAGCTTCTGGGTTTTTGATTAGTGTCATTTCACTGATAGTTCTTGGTTCCACTTGGAGATTTCATGATCTCTTACTCATCCTTGGGCGAATTCAGAGAGGAAAGTGTCATAGGAGAAGTTTCTAGAAGATTCTATGGTTTTCCACTTAGCAAAATGCCTCTGCCATTTGTCTACTCTCGCCCATCGCACGCTACAGAAGGCTCTTTCAGTATGCATTGCACCTAGCTAGTGTAGCAGCCAGTATGCATTGCACCCTAAGCATGGAGCAGTCTGTATGGGTCAGTTTTGGCCAGTTCTGAGTGGTTTTTTAGGTGGAACTTCTGGGAAATGATGTAATGAGTTGACCATGATCCTTTAGGGTGTAAAACAACACTTTTAGGGGTTTGAGAGCCCTTGGTTTATCGACATATGTGATTGGGGTTGCAGTGCCCAAATATGTCCATAACAAACCCAGTAATCCTTTAGAGCTTTCACCAAGGTAAAAGCCCACTTCTCCATAATAATGAAAATGAGGGAAACATCTCTGAGACTCCTACTGAAGAATGTTATTGGCTTCTCTATACCTTGCTGGTTCCTTTGCATTAGGAAAACCGTCGTGCTATGCTCAGAAGCAAATTAAAAAACTATGAAATCTTGAGTGTAATATGGACTAATAAGAACAAGAGAACGAGACAAAGCAAATTTTACCTTATTGAAATATTTCCTTGCTTCCTCAGTCCACAAAAACTCGTTGTCTTTCTTTAATATGTTTGTAATTTCCCTTATGATCTCTGCTAAGTTGGGGATGAACCTCCTTAAGAAGTTTATTCTCCCAAGAAAAGACTGAATTTCCTTCTTGTTTCTTGGGATGTCCACCTTTTGAATTGATTCTATTATGCTAGGATCTATTCTAATGCCATCTTTGGAAATTATATGTCCTAACATCTTTCCTTCTTCCAACCCAAACAAAGACTTCTTAGGATTTAGAGATGCCATACCTCCTACATTTTTCAAACACAATCCTTAGGTTCTGAAAACGATCCTCATCAAACTTTGAATACATAGTGATATCATCAAGATATATGACCAAAAAATTGTCCCTCTCATAAGCAAAATCTATATCCATAGCTCGCTGAAACATGGCTCCTGCATTCATCAAATCGAAGGGCATTTGGTGTAGATGAAGGGACCCCATGGTGTGGTAAATGCAGTTTTGTCTTGATCCTCTAGATGAACAAGAATCTTGTTGTATCTTGAAAAACCATGCAACAATGAAATCCTTCTTGAACCTACCACCCTTTGAAGAATGTGATCCATCTTGGGCAAGGGATAATTTTCCTTGAGAGACACCTTGTTTAAATTTCTAAAATCCACACACAACCTGATTTCTCCCATCTTCTTCCTGACTAGAACTATGTTAAACAACCACTTAGAAAATCTGAGAGGCACAATAATTTAGGAATCAAATATATTTCTTACCTCTTTTTCGATTAAAGGCAAAAAAATAGGGTTTATCCTTCGTAAATTCTGTTTGAATGGTTTTTGGTCTTCTTTGATTGGGATATTATGTTGAATGAATCGTTTATCATAGACCTTCAAATCGTTGTACCCCTATGCAAATATATTAGAATATTATGTCAGGAGATCAATATACTTTTGCTTCATTTTCGGGCTTAAAGATTTAGAAAACTTGACCATTTTGGGCTTGTCTTTTGTGCTTATTTTACACTCTTCTACCCCTATTTCTATAGGCATCAATGTTGGCATTTGAGTGACATCATTTTAGTAAAAAAATTCTTCAAGTGGTACCAACCCTCTCAGAATGACATTGTATTTCAATTATAGCACCTTCAAATATGCTGCATGTTTGTCCATTTTTATCTAATTTGATTTATTAAATTTTCCTTTTCACCTTCCTCCCATCTGCCGTCATGATCAATCCACATCTTGGAAAATTCTTCCTTCATTAACAAAGATTTTTTCAGCTGCCGATCATTTTCAAAATATTGCTAGTACCTCACATTATCCGAGACAGTGGGCCTATGTCTGACATCAATTTCATAATTTTTATTAGGATGAATTGGAATCTCAAAATCACAAGAAGATGTAGCTAGGGCATCTGCAATAACATTTAGTCTCCTAGGAATAATGAACAAATTGTATGCAGGAAAACATTACAAAAAATCTAGGACAACATTACGGTAAGCCCACATTTGAGAGTGTTTTGTTTGGTACTCACCTGTGATCTTCTTGATGATTAATTCTAAATCTCCATATATTTCTTTTCTTTTAGCCCTTGACCTTTTCAAGACCTGCAAGCCCAAAATGAGTGCCATACTCAGCTACATTGTTGGTGCAATTAAAAGAAAACTTGTAGGAACACAAGGATTTTCCTTTTACTGGACAAATTATCAACACGCCTGCACCAACACCTTCCTTGCTTGTTGCACCATCAAAATTCATACTCCAAAGATGTTTTTCCTTTTTTTCTTCATCCACCTTGGCCTTCAACTCTCTGCCTTTCTTGTCATCTGTCTTTCTATCTTGTTTCTTGTCTTCCCCTTCCTCTAGCTTTGAGATGATAACTGAACTTTTATTCTCCTCTTCAGGACACTTAGTGTTTAACAAGATGAATGAATCGAAATCAGAATGTACTGCATAAACAAGGTGATTGCTAGGATTTTCCTTGCTGGTAATCATGTATGTAATCAATGGTGCCCGATAAAGACTCATAGTTTGGCCACGAAAAAATAAAACAATGATGTATGACATGTCGGTCTGCACAACCCCTTGCAATTTTTCTATCCATGACCTTGATAAGAAAATTCCCAACTTAGGAGGTATGTCCACCACTACAATATCCATCACCATGCTCTTGGATGGAATTTGAGTTAGGGAAACCTTTAGGTCTTTTATTAGTCCCAAACAATTCACTTTGCTAGAGTCAAAAGAATACATGTCTTTGTATGGTCTAGTCACATCAAGCCCAAGAATCTCCATGATTACCTTTGGCATCAAGTTGTGGGAAGCCCCTGAGTCCAGCATAACATTATGAAGGATTACATCATGTACATTTAGGCTCACATAGAAAGGAGGAACTTTGCCATCCTAACTCTTGTCTTCAATATTTGGCCCGAATAAGATGGTGAGATGATCATCAGTTACACTAACAATACCATAAGTTTTCTCAATCTTCAAATCCTTTATATTTTGAGCCCTATAGTGATCATTCTTTAATGATACACTTAAAGGAATGGAAATTTTAATTTTAGCAAGTTCTGTTTCAAAACTAAAAAGATTCTGCATCCTATCTATCTCCTTAGGAGCTGGATCATTCTTGTTTGCCTTGTCTTTGGAAGAATCATCCTTGTTTTGATTGCTGCTGCTTGGTGCATCCTTTTTCTGACTGCTACCTGCTACATATTTCCTTGAAGAACTCGCTCCAACATTTTGACTTCTTAAATTGTACTGCTTTTGGACCCGCATAATGGCATTTTGGTAACCCTTTTTATACTCCTCCGATTCAACCATCATGATTTCATCTTGAGATTGAGTAAATAACATATCCTCTTCCTCTATCAAGGGGTTTTCAAACTGCTCTTGTTCTTCCTTAGTGAAATAAACAGTTTTTTGCCCATCACTGAAAAGGTGGATTTGGTCTTCAGGTGCTTCATCTTCCTCATATTGATCTTGTGCATAGTTCTGCTGGAAAGGGGGTCTCACCTGTCAGGCCAAGAGGTAACTCCTCAAGTGAGAACCTGTTTATTCATTTAGGCAATTCATAGTTATATACATGAGGGAATGACTCTTGAGTTTCATCTCCAGATGAATCTTCATTTTCTCTTCTTAATTATTTACACTATTTACAATTGTTCACCCAATCCCTATGATTAGGTGTCAACATCCCCCCCCTTAATTTGAAGGGATGTTGGTGAGTCCACGCATCATTCTAAATCTTTCAATATTTTCTCTTCTAGGCACTTTAGTGAAGATGTCTACAATCTGGTCATTAGTGGAACAATGGCGAAGATGGATTGTTTTGACCTCAACATGATGTCGAATGAGATGATATTTTGTATTGATGTGCTTCATTCGATCATGGAATTTTGGGTTCTTGGCCAACTTTATTGCAGAGGTATTGTCAATCATGAGTGGAGTCGAATGTACTTGTTTTACCTACAAATCTTCCAAAATTTTCCTGAGCCACACAATTTCTTCTATTGCCTCAGTTGCTGCCACATATTCTACCTTTGTTGTGGAATATGCTGGAACTGGTTGTTTGCGTGATCTCCAGGAGACAACTCATGATCCAAGACTCATAACATAACCAGAAGTAGATACCCCAGTTTCTTTGTCTCCAGCGAAGTCTGAATTAGAGTATCCAATCAAGATGAAGTCGCCCACCTGTGTATACTTGAGTCCAAAGTCTTGAGTTCCCTTTAAGTACTTTAGAACTCTTTTTGTAGCAGACCAATTTCCCTCACAAGGCTTTTACATAAACCTGGAGAGGATTCCAACAACAAACGAAATGTCTGGTCTCATAGTAGTCAGGTAGTTGAGACTTCCTACAAGTTGTCTATACTTTGTTGCATCCTCAAATTCTTTTCCTTCAATGGATGCGGGCTTTAAGTTTTGTTCCATTGGAGTAGTTAGAGGATTGCATTCAACCATGCCAAACCTATTCAACAGATCTCCAATGTACTTCTTTTGAGAAAGGAATATGGACTTCGGATGTTGAGTTACTTCAATACCAAGATAGTACTGAACATAGCCCAAATCAGTCATTTCAAAACCTTTCCTCAATTTCTTCTTTTTGGACGCAATGTAGCTCCCATTGTTTCATGTCATCAAATGATCATCTACATATACCACAAGATATACAACTGTTTTTCCAACTTTCCAACAAACAAAGTTGCATCAACAAGATCATAATGTTTGAAATTGAGTTTCAGAAGATGCTCAGTTAATTTTTCATACCACGCTCGCGGTGCTTGTTTGAGGCCATACAAGGATTTCACAAGTTTTCTTAATTTATGTTCATGTCCTTTCATATCAAATCCTTCAGGCTAGGACATAAAAACATTCTCTTTTAGATCTCCATTTAAGAAAGTAGTTTTTACATCCATTTGATGGAATTTCCAACCGCTCTGAGCTACTAGGGCAAAGAGTATTCGGATGGTAGCCCATTTTTTGTGGGGGAAAAATCCTTCTCATAATCGACCCCTTCCTTCTGTGCAAAACCTTTTTCCACAAGCCTAGATTTGTGCTTGTCAAGGGAGCCATCAACTTTATACTTGTTCTTGTAGACCCACTTGCAGCCAATTGGTTTGGTTCCCAATGGAGGATCAACAAGCTTCCAAGTGCCATTATTTATCAAGACATCATACTCCTTTTACATCGCTTCTTTCCATTCATCATGAGAAGTGGCTTCTTTGAAGGAAGTTGGTTCAAAATATATAGACAAATTCAATTCACAATCATAAGAAGCATCCATATCAACAAGTGAATCAAAGTCATCTACATCACCTCCATTTTGCCGGGTTGAATTTCTTGTTCCTATGTTTCCAACCTCATCAGGATGAACACTTTCAAGTGTCTTTGTCAGCCACTTTGGGGGACCTTTCTGAGGTGGTCCAGGCTACTCAGTTGATTGAGTTGGGACTGAATCAAGATTGAGTCTCCCAATTCTGTCAATCACATCACTCAAAGTATCATCAGTGGTTGGAGTATCATGCAGAGGAGAGAGTGCTTCAGAAGAAGATTCCACAGGTTGATCCAATATAGGAATCCCCCCTTCAAGATGTGGAATCTGATTATCAAATTCTTGAAATGATTTTTCATTTGTGAATCTATCCAAGCGATCAAGTTTCCGCTCAACAACATTGTCAGCTTTGGATGATTCAAGAAAGATTACATCTCTAGATACAACAAAATTTTTATCAACTTCATCATAGAGACGGTATGCTTTGGAGGTGTTTGAATACCCCAAGAAGATACACTTACGACTACTTGCACCAAGTTTGTTTCTATGTACCTTTGGTATCAAGGCATAACAAGTGGAACCAAAGACCCTGAGATGCTTTACTAAAGGAATGTGCCGATACCACATTTCATAAGGATTCTTGTTTCTAATAGCATTAGATGGACATCTATTCTTTACATATACAACACATAGAACTGCATCAACCCAAAAACATCAATGTTACACTCTTGAAAAACATCATGGAGCGCACCATATTTAAGATTGCCCTATTCATTCTTTCAGCTACTCCATTATGTTGGGGATTATAAGGCACAATTGTTTGATGTTTGATCCCATGTTGGCAAAGATAGTTTTCAAATTCATTTGAAGTGTATTATTTTCCATTATCAATGTGAATAGAGCCAATATGATATTGTGCATCATTTTCAATCCATGTATGAAAGTTATTGAATGTTTGAAAAGCATCATATTTTTTCTTCAATAAATAAACCCAACACATTCTGGCATAGTCATCAATAAATGTCATCATATATTTATTTCCTTTTGCAGAAGGAACAAGCATTGGACCACATAAATCTGAATGAATTAGTTCAAGTTTTCTATGTGCTCTAGAATGTGAATCATGAAAAGACTGTTTGCTATGCTTTCCTAGAATTCAAGCATCACATTGCTTAAGTTTCCCAGGAATTGTAGACAAACCAATAACACCATTTTTCTTCAACAAGTGCAGGTTGTCATAGTTCAAGAGTCCAAATCTAGCATGCCATAATAAACTTGATGGAAATGTACCTTCATCATAATGAGAATTGTATGAGAAATTTGGTGTACGAGCAGAGGTACCTTGCAGCTTGAGAAGCCTTTCTTCTTCTATCCTTGTCATGACAAGTGAGTGATTTGATGCTTTTTTGACCTCAACCTTGCCATCAAACATATTTATGGAGTGTCCTTGCTAGCGGATGTGGACCAAGGACAACAAGTTTCTCCTCAACTATGGGATATATAAAACATCATGCAAAAGAATGTCTGGAAGACCAAGCAATTTAAGCCTGATTTTGCCAAGCCCAGATGGCTTGAGTTTTGATTTGTCTTCAAAGTATATTTCTCCATCAACATTGTCAGTAAATTCTTCAAAAACATCTCTTCTAAAAGTCATGTGGCAAGTTTCTCCTGAATCAAGCAACCAATCATTTTTCCAAGAATCAAGTGAAGCATTAAATAAGTCTTCATTTACTCCAATACTACAGTGTGCCACAACATAGTGAGCGGATTCAGGTGCTTTAACTTTCTCTTCATCATTAGTTTTACATTTGGGTTGGTTTCTTTCCTGCTCAATTCTGTCCCAAGGCAACTTGCATGTGGATGCATCATGTGATCCATCTCTATTGCAACGTATGCAATGCAAATCTGACTTTTCTCCTTGAGAGTGTCTGATCGCTTGCCTCTGAAATTTCTTCTTCCTCTTCCTCTTCAACCACCTCTTCCTTTGGAAGAATCTTGAGAAAGATTCTTCTCTCTATGTGCAAGACCCACAGCCTCTTCAGAAGACTAAGGAGTTATCTTCTTCCCAAAAGCTTTCTCTCTTTCAACAAATTTTTTCACAAGGGAGTCAAAGGTAATTTCTTTGAGGTTTCCATTTGCTTGCAATGACTCAAGATAATTTGAGTAAGTGGGATAAAGTGCCTTGACAAAAGATATCATAGGAATGTCCAGTTCAACATTAGTGACTTTGATATCATGCATAATATATTCTGCTTCTGATGAAAGAGCAAGAGGATCATCATTTTGTAATTCAAGGCTGAACAATTTAATCATGAGTTGAACAACTTCAAGTGTAGAGTGTGAGTCATAGAGTTCCTTCAGTTTTTTAAGGCTTCGAAAGCATTTGAAAATGGAGAAATATGGCGACTCACCTCTTAATTTACGGATGCTGCAATCAAGGCATAAGCCTTGCTGTTATTATTTTTCCAAATGGCGAATTCCTTGTCTGAGGTAGGCTATTTTGGTTCTTTGTCTCCGTCTCCAACACACACTCCTTTCCACAACTCATTAAAAATGAGAGTGTGTTTGATTTTCTATGACCATGCTGGATAGTTCTCCTTGCCAGTGAGAACCACCCCCACAATAGATATCAATGAATGTATTTTAAAAATATGTGTACTGTAGAAATACTTTTGCTGCCAATGTAAAAATTTACACCTCTAGTGTTAAAAAATGTAGTTCTATTGTAAAATTGGGATTTTTTTTTTTTTTTTTTTTTTTTTTTTTTTTCTTTGATATATAGGATAGAGGTATTTTGTGGGTGAGGTGGTTTATGGGCAAGGGTTTATATGTGGGAGAGGGTGTATCTGGCGGAGCAGTGAAAAGAGTATGGGCATATGGGAGAGGCCATATGTGGAGAGGCTGCAGGAGGGGCCATATGTGGAGAGGCCTCTAATGAATGTGTAGGTTTTAACCCCGTACAGAAATTACCTACATACGAATTCTAAAACACAAAAAATAAACAATGTGAGAGCACTACACATAAAACACATATACATAGAGATTTTCCCCTGGATCCCAAAACTCGGACTACTAGATTGATTTTTCATTATGTTCCTTTCAATGTTATAATACATATTTATACGTGCCGAAACATCCAATACCATGGACTGAAAACCATCACGTCCAAAACCATGGACCGAAAACCATCGCGTCCAAAACCGTGTGCGAAAATCATGCACAAAACCATAGGTAGGTCCACCCAACCTAACATAGGGTCCAAAACCAAATTTTTTCGGGGTGTTGCCCTGGACCCCATAGAGTGGGGTTACCTGCACTCCTCAAACCCCCTGTGACTCCCCCCGTTACACAATCAGCTCAACGAAGGGGGGGCTCCGCCCCCCTTCTAACCCCCCTGTTAACTACGTGGGCTAGTCATGGAAAGAATATAACACAACCCAAAATTCTCCCACTTGTTGTTTTCTTTCCACAGGGGGCCACAAGGGAGCTTAGTCATCTATCCAGCCCTGCAATGCCCATTGTTTCTCTACACCAAGAGAACTTCTCAGAGCTCACAAATTTTGTCAATGCATCTACAGTATTCTTCAAAGTGTCCACCTTAAAGTGCTTTGTCTTTGAATGGTAAGCAGGGTTCTTTGCCAAGAAAATTGCACTTTGGCTGTCACAGCCTATCCTTATAGCTTCCTATACTAACCCCATACTTGAACACAATCTCTGCAACCAAACTGCTTCCTTGCTTGCATGAGTGGCTGCCATTTATTCTGCCTTTGTAGTTGATAGTGCCACTACAGATTGTTTCTTACTCATCCAACTGACTGCACCTCCAAATAGGTTAAACACATACCCACTTGTAGATCTTGTCTGATTCAGATCTCCAGCCCAGCCTGCATTAACAAAGCCACAGATATCCAAAACTCTGTCCTATCTTGGTATTCCTTGGTAGCACAAACCATAATCACTAGTGCCATGTAAAAACCTGAAAACCCACTTCACTGCTGTCCAATGCTCCTTCCCTGGTTTTGACATAAACCTGCTCAATACTCCCACTGCATGTGAAATGTCTGGTCTAGTATAGACCATCGCATACATTAGGCTACCGACTGCACTTGCATATGGAACACGGGACATATCCTCTTCCTCTTCTTGTCTCTTGGGACACTATTCAGCAGATAACTTTACACCTACAGGAATAGGAACCTTCACCAGTTTACTATCCTACATATTAAACCTCTGCAATATTGTCTCAACATACTTCCTCTGGTTTAACCAGAGCTTCCTCTTTGCCTAATCTCTTTAATTTCCATGGCCAAAATATAGTTTGCAGCACCAAGATCTTTCATGTCAAATTTGGAGGACAATTGGGTCTTCAATTCCTGGATAATTTCTTTGTCATTTCCAACCATAAACATATCATCTACATACAAGACCAGATAAATAACACGGCCACCAATTAATTTAAAATACACACAGTGATCTGATTTGCTTCTGGTGAAGCCAAGTCCCCGTATAAATGTATCAAAATTTCTGATACCACATCCTTGGTGACTGTTTTAACCCATACAGAGACTTCTTTAACTTGCATACTAGTTCTTTCTTACCCTTCACCGCAAAGCCTTAAGGTTGCTTCATGTAGATTTCCTCTTCCAAATCCCCGTGAAGAAATGTTGTCTTCACATCCATCTGTTCTACCTCAAAATCAAAAGCAGCAGCAACAGATAAA
>APFE031250743.1:175873-272161 GCA_000404065.3 Pinus taeda
CATCAATACTAGTGCTCCTCGAACCATCTTGCAGGTATCCTTCTCGAACACTGTCTTTACGCCTGCATCATCCAACTGCTTACAGAAATCAGATTTCTGGCCAATGCAGGAATATGCAGAACACCCGGAAGGGTTCTAACCCTTCCACCTTGCAACTTCAACTTTACTTTTCCACGACGAATGATTCTAGCCTTCCTATCATCTCCTAAGAAGACATCACCACCATCATATTTCTCATACTCGCAGAACCACTCTCTATGGGGAGTGAAGTGAAAAGGATGCACCTGAGTCAATCAACCATGCCTCATGATCTACATGTGTACTTGAAGAAGCCAAGTACACATCCCCACCTTCATCTGAGGTGGTTTTCACCTCTGCAGAAGGAGCATCATGAAATCCCTTTCCTTTATTAGGAGCTTTAGATTTACAATCCCTTCTGAAGTGCCCTTCCTTTCCGAATTTCCAACACACCACCTTTATAGGTTTTCCTGGAGATTTAGATCTCCCTCTAGATTTAGATCTCCCACTCGATGACTTATTTTTTTTCTATTCTGGGACCGTCCTACAGACAAGGCATCACCATTCTGGTTCTCCATATTTTTCCGTCTCATCTCCTCCATCAGCAAGGATGAGACTATTTCATCAAACTGAAAGGCAGTTGCATTACTACCTATTGCAATAACCAGACTATCCCACGAATCTGGTAGAGAACACAACAAAATGATGCACTTATTTTCATATGAAATTTTAATATCAACAGATGCTAACTGACTTACCACAATATTAAATGCGTTTAGATGCTCTGTCACCATGTCTCCATCTTTCATCCTCAGGTTATATAACTTTTTCCGCAGGAACAGTTTATTCACCAGAGACTTAGATTGGTACAAAGTCCCTAGCTTGTCCCACAAAGCCTTCGCCGTAGCTTCCCCTGATACATTCAGCAATACTGAATCTAAGACACACAATCGTATTGTGCTCTTTGCATTCTGATCCAACTTCTTCATTCTTCATCAGACACTCCCGTTGGTTTAGTACCCGGATCTACCGCGATCCACTGATCTTTATCCACACTGACCATTAAATTTCTTGATCTCTATCTTTCCACTGCTCACGATCTTCTTTCACCACCAGAATCGATCCCGCAGATCTCCCACTGAATGGGGTCTACCACAGGCCCGAGCAAAACCCCTCAGCAACAAAGGCATCCCCTTGAAGCCAAAACAACTCTGATACCAAATGTAGGTTTTAACCCCGTACATAAATTACCTGCATAGGAATTCTAAAACATAGAAAATAAACAATGAGAGAGCATAACACATAAAACACATATACACAGAGATTTTCCCCTAGATCCCAAAACTGGGACTACCAAATTGATTTTTTATTATGTTCCTTTCAATGTTACAATACATATTTATACATGCCGAAGTAGCCAATACCATGAACAGAAAACTATCGCGTCCATAACCATGGACCGAAAACCACTGCGGCCATAACCATGTGTGAAATCATGCACAAAACCATAGGTAGGTCCGCCCAACCTAACATAGGGTCCAAAACAAAAATTTTCTGGGGCGCTGCCCTAGACCCCATAGAGTGGGGTTACCTGCACCCCTCAAACCCCCTGTGACTCCCCTCGTTACGCAATTGGCGCAACGAAGGGGGGGCTCCACCCCCCTCCTAACCCCCCAGTTAACTACGTGGGCTAGTCGTGGAAAGAATATAACACAACCCAACAAAATGAGTTTGAAGCCGACCTGCATAGGCCACCAAGAAGCCGATAATTTGTGGGGAAGTGGACATAAATTCCACGGGGCGGCTGCTGGCTCAAAGACTTGAGGGAGGACTGAAAGGTCGTTTAATATTGTATGGAGAGGGCTGATAGTGGGGACTGGTGCTGCGACCTGATTGACAATGTGGAAGAAACCAGAATACTAATACCAATGGCAAGTGGAGGAAATCAAAATACCAAAACTGGAATATCACACAACATGAGGGAGGGAGCAACCGGATAGTAGGCAGCGAATAGTTTATAACAGTGAGGAGCAACCAACGAGGAGGGTGTAGAGACAATGTGTTGTGGACCATGATTCCACTGCATGGAAACTGAGATTCGACAATGAAACAATTGAAATAATATCAATAGTTAAAAAATAATGTTCTATGTATAAGAGACTGCCACAATACGACTTAGAGCCACAATGGCAGCACAACATTGATACTTGGGACCTGTGCGGTAATACCTTTGCCACGGCAAGGTCGTGGACATCATGATAATGCAAATTCAAAACCAGAAATCACACCTCCTTGCAACATTTCCACAACAAATCGACATATACCAAACTTTCGCTATGTACCTCTAGGAAATGCACAGTCCACGCTCACCGCACCAGGTTGCCTTAGTAATGCATGAAACCCAACATTTAACGCACCAGTGCATTCAATAATGCATGAAATTTTGCAGGGATTTAACAAAGATGTTAGTATGCAAAGGATGCAGAACATAGGCAGAATAGGCAGAATGGGAGTTACAAAGTAGAGGGAGGCCAAAAAATGGCACTGGCTCTGATACCATGTCAGGCTAGGAGGTAACTCCTCAAATGAGAATCTGTTTATTCATTTAGGCTGTTCATAGTTATATACATGAGGGAGTGACTCTTGAGTTTCATCTCCCGATGAGTCTTCATTTTGTCTTATTAATTATTTACACTATTTACAATTGTTCACCCAATCCCTATGATTAGGTGTCAACATCACCTGTTGTTGTTGTTGTTCTAAACCCCTTTTCTCCCTTTGCTTAATTTGGATCTGCTGCTACCTCCTAAAGTTTAGATTATGAATATGCGGAGTCCTTGGGGTTCTCTTGTGACAACTCTGATGAGTCTCATTAATAGGTATATCATAAGGATCTTAATGCGATCCTCCAGCTCTAAAATGATCTCTTTCTCACATTTATTTACAATTTTTGTTATATTATGCTTAGTGAGAGTGGTGAAAGATGTGTTGCTATGTCATGTGGCTTAACATGGTTTAAATGCAGGAATTTGAACAATTTTGAGATAATTTCAATGCAAAAGCTCGAAGTAGACAACAGGGAGAGATTCTAGGATGTTGTCCACCTCCTTAACTCCTTCAATTATCAAACATCACCACTTTATCTCTTATCAAATCAGAGTCATTGGCAATCAAGTAGGACGAGGTCATTGGCAGCCAAGCCAGTGCAGTTCAAGGAAGATCTAGATCCACTTTCTCGAGTTTTGGGAGACAAACACATCTATTTTCTAGGGAGCTATTGGTAGCTACCCTTTTGTATAAATAAACATGCCAAATAACTCATTAGGATGTGAACTTTGTTTTCAGCTAAGAAGCTATTGAGCTCAAGCACTTGTGACTGCTATTTTGACTTATTATGTGTTGTTTTTGACATTTCTGAAATGATAATGATTAGTTTCTTATTGATCCATCACTGAGTTAGTTCAGAGGGCCGAGGCTATTAGGTTTGGGCCCAATCCCATTAGCTTAGGTCCCTCTTATGCATTAATATTCCTTTTTAGCTTAGAAGGTTTACTAGTTGCTACATTTTATTAGAATATAATTCCTCAAAAAGCCCATGTTTGTTGCCTCTCTCTCATCTCTCTCATAGGAACCTAACTAGATAAATCTATAATCCCAACCCAAAACCACTATGTTAATGATTTTTTGTTTATTATTTCTTGGAAGAAGGTCTACATTAGTTATCTTGTTTTTCATATAAATTGTTATAGCTTAGAAGTTGATTCATTTCATGGATAAGGGTTTTGGCATAAGCTAGATAGTTTCTAAATTCAACTCATCTTTTCCACCTTTGGTTATGATATTTTGTGAATGATAAGAAGAGAATGTGCATGTGATGTTGTAGTACTGTTGGACCTGTAGGCAAGGAGAATTTTTACCATCTCCATCTAAGACTTCTCCACTCTATTTTGATGAATCTCAAACATTATTCTTGAGCTCTTCCTTTTAGGTCACCATGAGTAGCCCTCTTGGTCCAAAAATGGCCTTCCTAAAGTTTTGAGCTTGGCTAAGGGTGTTGGTCACCTTTCACCCATTTACCAAAACCTCCATCCACCTTGCCATCCCTTGAGCTCACTGTTCTTACCTTCCAAATCCTCTCGACAACCTTCCTGTAGCAATACAAGGATCCTGTAGCAACTTCCTGTAGCATGCCTGTAGCAGCCTGTTTTGCCCTTGTTTTGACCTATAATGCAAGTTTGACTTAGTTTAGAAGTATGTTTACCCCCCATCTTGGAATCCATGATCAAAGGTAGCACCTAGGCCATTCCATCCACCCTTTTTCCTTCACTGCAAAAGAGAATAGCATTAGTTTCTTTATCACAGATTTGGTAAAGTAGCATTACTTTATATGCAAGTGTAAATTAGATAGATGATGCATGAAATATTGAATTATGAGTTGGTAGAATAATTTCCTATTTACAAGTGAATTTTATAGCTATATGGTTGATTGCAATTAGTGTAGTTTCCTTTTTGCAAGTAGCATAGCTTTGGTGTTCTTTCATGAATTGATTCAATAACAATTCCAAGTTGGTATCATCTACAAGTTAGATTTGAAAATAATTTAATTTTTATACATTAGAGCTAGATTTTGAATTGCCCTTTTAGTAGTTAATTTCCCCTTAATCCAGTATAAGAATGGTCTTGGAGCCCTAATGATCAAATGACCTAGTTGAGGGTGGCATGAATAGAATTCCATCTACTGTTTATATAGCACTGTCACCTCGAAGTTTGTACAAACCCCGGATTGATAAATAGAGTTGAGGAGCCCCTGGGAGTTGCAACAATCTTAGTGCAATACCAGGGCTCAACACTTTTTGACGCCATTTCCAGGGAGGTGTCTAGGTAGTTGTTATTTATGCTTAAGCATTTCTTTCTGTTTTGCATTCAGTTTTGAAAAGAAATCACATAAAATAAGAAAAATTTTCTTTCATGCCTCGTAAGAATAGAGATACTCAAGGAAAATTCTTACCAAACACCCCTACACCCTCAAACTGTCAACCCTCACTCTTCTTCGGTGACTGCCAACTTCCCTCTCTCACTAAAGGGGAGTTATAAGACCCCTTGGGTGGACAACTTGATATTTTTTAAGAAATTATTAGGGAAGAAGAAGAACCCATTTCACCTACCCAAACCATGGCTGAAAACAAGAATGAGGAGTTTTTCCCTATCAGAGAGACTAATAAAGAGGCTAGAATGAAGAATATAAGCCCTACTTCCCTTCCTCACTTCCATGGCTTAACCTTTGAGGACCCTGATACTTTTATGTTTGAGTTCGCTGTTGTCTGTAGGACCTATGACTATACCTTTGATGACTAGAAGCTGAAGTTATTCCCATATACCCTTAAGGATGAAACCTTGCGCATCACTACCTGGGCTCAAATGCAACAAGCCTTTAACAACAAGTATAAAGACTAATGTAGGTCAAAATAAACTAAAGAAGAAATCTTTAGAATGACTCTTGGACCTAATGGATCCCTAGAGGATGATGAGGAAATATTTTAGCTCAATTACAGGAGGGCTAGATGCACCCTTGTTCCCGAATCACTCAAGTTAGTTCTTCTCTGAGGGATCAGGGAGGACATGTTGGAAACCTTCAACATGCTATCTGGGGGAGAAATCTATCAGTTATCCTATGAAGATATCAAAACAATGTTCTGCTAGGAATAAAGGTAGGGCTAGTCAAGCTTTGGTCAGTTCCTCTCGCTCCACAACATCCATTAAGAATGAAATTGGAAACATGTTGGAGGACTTTAAAAGTGAAAAGATGCATAACTTTGCTTTGAAAATGGATACCATGCACATCAAGAGGAGACAAGAGGAAGCAGAGAGGGCCTTAGCTATTTTTTTCCCTAAACGAAGTAGAAATCACCCCATAAATGAATGTCCATTAAATTTCATAGAGGTATGCTAAGTCTGTGAGGAAAACCATGCCACAGATAAATGCCCTTCTTTTCCTAGATTAAAAGTTGTATATCAAAGGGTAGAAGGTGGGGCTGAGCAACTCTTTTTTATTAATCAAAGGATGCCTCAAGGACCTCGACCATACCAGTAGGGCATGCAAGGTGCATCATACTCTTATTACCATCCCAACCAGAATGCACCCTTGCCACCTTGGTACTCTTCCACTCATCCATCATGGTCCACACCTCCTTCTTGGCCTTATGCACCTCAATATCCTACCCAACCTGTCAATCAACCATTTCAACTGTATGCTTCTCCACATCCTCAGTGGAATAACCCATCACAAGGGTGAAGGCCTCAACTCAACCAACCTCCTTATTTATTGCCTCCACCTCCATATCAACCATAGCTTACTCATCCTACTCCACCCAAGAAAAATTAGATGCCTGCTCAACCCAATCCGAACCCGAATAACAAGCAAGCACAATAGGTTTACAGTGGAGAGACATCTTACCTTGACTATGCTGTGGATATTCAAGAAATCAACCTCAGATATGGAAGAGTGCTCCCAGCTAACCAACCTCCATCCCCACCTGAGGAGCTTGAAGAGGAAAAGGAAGGGAGCAGCCCTCAAGTAAATCCACCTCCTTTTCCTAAGAGATTAATCCATTCTAACCAACACACCCCATAAGAGACTGAACTTATGGGGGAATTGAAGAATCTGTGTGTTAAAATACCCCTCCTCCAAGCTATTATTAAAGATAAATGTTTCAAACGCCCTGGGAGGGGAAAATGAGACACCCCTACCATCAATGTTATTGGTCAATTATATTATTTGATGTTGGGGAGAGTGTTGGGCAGCGTATCCCCCCATAGCAGGTTTTTTGGGCCTGAAGCCCAAATTTTGGTCAAGTGTAATGTAAAGACCCCGTGAAATGTGGGCGTAGAGCGCAAGAGTCTAGGGTTGTCTGCCCTAAGATAATGTAATTTAATGTAAAGTGTGTCGGCTTGGGATTGTATAAATAGAGCGAGGCTCTAAGTGTAAAGGGAGTCTTAGTTTTTTGGAGAAGTAATAGATAGATGCGAAGGCATGGTTAGAAGTTAGAAGTAGATTTGAAGGTATTGGGTCATAGTGATAGATAGAGGCTCTGCAGCTGAGTGCGCAGAGGCCTGGTAGAGTTCGCAGCTGTGTGCGCGGACCCCTACAGCTGAGTGCAGGATGGAGTTGGGATTGTACTTGGACAGATAATTAATAAAAGATAAGTTGATTATGAAATATTGTGTGTCTATGCTTCTGTTATATTTATGCATCTCTTTATAGTTTTATGATTGTGTGCACTTGTTATGAATGTTAAATGATTAATGAGAATATTAGCCCCCCATAATTAATTTAAGATCTATAATAGTAACATAGTAAGGATAAAGGATCTAGACGACACCTCTTTGCGCTATTTACAGAGCTGTGCGGAAGTAGTTTCACAAGTTGCAAAGCACAGATGGCTGCGCGGAGCAGCACAAGCATGCAGGTTCGGTTCGCGAACTTCCTAGAATTCATTAAGACATCCCTAGGGTGTGGAAACCTAGTTCCAACACCCTCCCATACTACCTCAGGTGAGACCTCAGTCTGCGTACCACAGATTGTTGCCGAAAGGGCCGATAGTTTTAGGATTTGTTTGGCTAAATCACTTTTGAACCTGGGTCAAGCCCCAACAAGCCAACAAATGGTTCTGTTGCCGGGACTGGGTTCTGCCTATGGGTTGTCAGATGTTGTGCCACTAGAACCCAACAAAGAAGGAAATTGAAGAGTGGTTGGAGAAGAAGATTCACGAGTTCATGCCACAGGAAAATAGAACTCTGCAGGTATCTGAGAAAAGGTCGCTAGATTGCTACATATATATGGAAATACACGAGATCTTTTTCGCATCCTTTCCTTTTGAACTGTATGAGTGGATCGCAAGGTTAGCTGACATCTAGGGAAGGTGTAAACTCGACCAACCGATAGTGTAGACTCCAGAATTAGTGCGCAGACTAGAGGCATCAAAAGATAAGATCGCGCGAGTTGTGGACCATTGGCTCGACTAGATAATAGGGGGATTTATCACTGATTTTGCGGTAGATACGACCGTGAGCTACAGTGAAGTAGAACAACGTTTTCTAAAGGGACCACTACATAAGTACATTAAATCTTTGAATACCTGGATTAAGATGCTATTATGTGAAAATAAGGTTATGCGAATACATTAATGTTTGGAACGACGCGGAGTGGAAAGATCTACAAAAGTAGCGGGGAAGTAGGAAACAATCCCTTAATTTCACCTTCGCGAGAGAGCGAGGAAGAGCTCGCTTGAGTCTCTCTGAGAAGTGCGGTTAGTTTGATAAGGTAGCACATTCCGCAGTTGCCACCTCCAACCACGCCACCACTCGCTTCACCTCCTTCACCTCCATCTCCACCCACTCCACCCCCACCAACCCCGAAGTTCAGCATGGCAAGCATGATCAAGCTACCCGTATTCAGAGGAGTAGGGAATGAGGATCTGGACCAGTTCTCGTTCATGGTAAGAGCAGTGTAGGAAGCACAAGGGGTCACGAATGACAACATTAAGAAGGCTACATTGGTAAGCATGCTATAGGATTGCGTGTTGACATGGTATATCAAGCACTCTAATGACCACCCAAATGCAGGGATAACAAAGATCCAAAATGCGTTGAACAGAGAATTTAGCCTACCAAAAGTAGAGACCCAGTCAATCATTGGGTTCAAAGAGATCGTGATGCTTCCAGGCGAGACCCCCTAGGATCTGGATCAACAGATGAAGATTAAAATCCGCAAGGCTAATAGGACGCTAACGGATGCGAAGCACTACGTATGGTTTGTGGCGTCTTTGACACCACACCTGAGAATGACGCTGTCACAATAGAAGATTTCAACCCATGCCGAAGCATTGGAAATGGAAATGAGGTTGCATGAAACTCCGATACAAGATCCGGGGTTGGGAGTTCAACAAATCCACGCACAAATACAAAATCTTTGCCTGGAAATGCAGAGCTTGAAGAAGGATAGGGCATCACGGCTATAGGTGCGTGAAGAAGTATGGTGCATAAAATGCAAAGGCCAGGGCTATGACAAGGACCATTGTCCAGTATTTGTGAACTACTTGGCAGGAGGGGGGCCAATGCTGTTGAGATTGGAGGCACAGGCAGGGCTGAGTGTGAAACTCGCATTATGATGTGCGATCTATTATATAGGAGGAAAATGCATGACATATAATTGCCATTTGTTGTAGAAGTATACACTGGCACCCCAACAACTGTTTTGTAATTTCTGTAGGTTAGTGGGCCACGACGAGCGTACTTGTCGCAGCTACGACTTAATGATGGATCAGACCCGAGCCTATAGAATGCAGATAGAAATGTGAGGCCTCGACCCAGCTGCGGGGATGGCGTGCACTGGCTTTCAGGGGCAAGGTTGAGGACGAGGAAGAATAGGACTAGGAAGGGGCCATGGACAGTTAATTTGCTACAATTGTGAGGGACCAGGGAACTATGCCTGCGATTGTACCAACCCGACGAGAATATACTGTTCATACTGTGCTCAGTTTGATCATGAAATGATAGATTGTCCTACGTTGATTAGACAGATGCATGAGAAAGGGGTACTCCAACCTCCTTCAACTCAGAATATCCAAATGATGAGTTCTGAACCATGCGAAGAAGACTCAAATGTGAACATGATACTCAGAAGCAGTGCAACCAAAGGGGAGGATAAGGGGAAGCAACCCGAGGAGATACATGGGTTCACAAGGCTCCTACAAAGGAACCTGAGTTTGACCTAGAATGCACAAAGTAGATGTTCATGGAAGCTAACAAGAGCTTCGTGGAGGTCTCTACTTCAGGTAGTAAGGATCAACCAGAGACAGGGATGGATCCTTCTATGCTTACTACCTTTTTAGAGACATGCATGAAACTGCTGTGCGACAATAAGGCAGTTAAGGGACTATAGGAGTTGATCACTAGGTGTGCGGGGTCAGGGGAACTGCGTGTAGTTCGAAAATTGGTGAAGCATACATTGCACACCGGGAGGGAAATGAGATTGACGACGCAGATTGGTGAATATGAAATGGATCAGGTAATCCTATACCTGGGTTTGGACGTGAACATATTACCGAAGCAGACATGGGAACGTATGGGCAGGCCCACGTTATAGTGGTCCCCTATTCAATTACAAATGGTGAACCAACAAAAGATTTTTCCCATGGGGAGGTTGCAAGGGGTAATAGTTGATATCGAAGGCGCGAGCACACAGATGAACTTCGAAGTAATAGGGATTGTCGATGACAATAATCCCTATCCCACGTTGCTAGGAATAGAATGGGCCATCGATATGAATGGAGTTATCAACTTGAAGAAGTGAAAGATGATCTTCGAGAAAAAGTCCCTACATGTAGTAGTCCTGCTAGACCCAGTCGAAGGACCGTGCTACACCGAACCAGTGTGCGATGATGAGCTGGATTGTATTTACCAGATAAACACGTGAGACTAGGATCGGGTGAACCTGACTGCAGATGGGAGAATCCCATTGGAGTGCGATAGTTCCCGTACTTCGGATTCAGATGAAGAAGTAGAATACTGGAAAATCGGTTGCACGAAGTGACAATGCTAAATTGCAACATGATGATTAGATCACTGCGTTGCGTGACGACATAGGCAAGGGAACTGCCAACCTATGATGGGTTGATGACAGTGGATGAATTCCTGGACAAATTTGAAAGCGCAGTACCAGAACAATAGCGGTACGGTGCGCTGGAATGGGCACTGCATGACACCCACACGATGGTGGAGTACACATCAGAAGACCCTTGTAAACTGGCGTGAATGTAGAAGATGGATGCACTTACGGTTTGGAAGCCCCCAACGTTGAACGAGAGTTGGGCAGCCAGGACGAAGTTGGGCAGACGTGGACTGTGCAAGCACATCCCAGACTAAGGATCGAAAATCAAAACCAAACGTTGTAGTAGGAAAAGCAAAAAATATTCCACATTGGAGCATTTAAAGAGCTATGCGAAATCATGAATAGAGTTCACCAGGTGAGACAAACTGACTGGAACCTGTGTGTACCAGTGGTTGAATGGACCTATAGGTCCATAAGAAAAACCGGAGTGCGGAAGTGATCCCAACATTGAGGAGAAGAGACGAAAACATAAGAGCAGAGAAGAATCCCCCTAAAATATCTCCCATAGTTGGAACAGTACGCGAGGACCCGGGTAAAGGAATTATGCAGTTACAGAAAGCCATTCAGCGAGGGAACTTGAAACTTAGTGAACTCGAAGAAGATCGGGTACAACTAAAGCAGAAAAGCATGTTAATGGACACGAAAATCAGAAAAATGGAAACGGAAATCATGCAAACATGTCGCGTCGATAGAAGGACAAGACAAGATATGGGCGGCCATACCACCACATTAGAAGATTGTCACCGAGAATTTCTAGCTCTGTTACCATGGCTGCGACTGCACCTTATCAGACAAAGTAACCAGGGGAGTGCACTACATGAGGAAGAATGCGAGGTGATGATTGGCGCGAGGGTAACTAAGGAGGGCCCGTGGATTGGGTTGGAAGGTGATTTGAAGCCTCACATTGGTGGTGTGACCACCTGAATATCTATAGGAAGCACAGTCTTAGCGCTCCAAGCAGTTGAAAGAGAGTGCGGGACTTTAAAAGAGTCTGTATGGGAGCTACGCAACAAGGAGGTTGTGCACAAGAGCGGTATGTCACTGAGGTCACGGCTGCGCATAGGGGGTTGCGCTGCTGTGCAGGTAGGCTGGGAGGTGACTGTTGGTGTCAATGTTCATGACATGAGGTCCACTTTAAGGCAAAAAGGAGTGGGCGACGGGCAATTAAGACACGAATTAAGAGCTAGATTTGGGACGATATACCGCCAAGAAGGCATTAATGATGTAGAAGTGGGGGGAAGGGTTGAATTCAAATTCAAAGGATGCTATAAAACCCCCAGGACTAGCTCCAAGGCAACACCTGGTTGTTTGTGAATTGAGCAAGTACAGAGCATTGAGCGCCGTGTACTCTTACCATCCTCAAGTGTAGACATAATGACGGCTGCTAGAACAAGAGTGTGATTCGCCGAAGTTACTATGGAGCCACATATGGCCCATGAGGAGCCTGGAGAGGTGGCAACTGTGTCAGAAGTTCCAAAATCACCGCGCATGCTGCGACCACAGAAATATAAGCAAATGATGGGGCTAGTCCGTGTATCCCCAAGAAACCCACGGTTTGGAAAATTGTCAATGGTGGAGAAGGGAAAAGCCGTCACCATTGAAATAGTGGAGGAGGAGGAAGACTTGTAGGCCTTGATCGCCCAAATTGAGGCATAAGATGATGAGGTGGAGGATGCCTCCCAAAAGCATTCCGTGACAAAGTTACCCCCTTACATCCCCTCGTGGAAGGGGAAAGCCAAGGTACCAAAGTCTTGGAGGCCACGAAGAGTGCGCTCTAAACCCAGCTCCTCCTCGATGAAATAAGGATTGAAGGTACGCCATTGGGACAAATACCTACTATGAAGTTCGAAGATTGGGACCTCGTAGACAATGAGAAGTTCCCACAATTGGCCGTAGAGAAGTTAATAAAGCAGAAATGGTTGCGCGGTGTGGAAAAGGATGGGTTATTCCATCTACGATGGATACCCCACTACCACCGCACGCCCATCACCATTTTTTTCATTAGGCAGCTGCTTTGCTTGGTGCATGATGGGTATCTCTAGCTGGAGGAGTCGATTCCCATCACGACCGATCTGATTCACCGAATTTCTCGACTGCTAGTCAAAGGAAATGACCCCGCGGCCATAGAAGGAAAAAGTAGTGACTTGGCCCTCGCAGAAGCTATGAAGGCCAAGTATAAACTAGGAAAGAGAAACGGGGGTATGCAATAGCAAGTATTAAAGACCAAGCGGTGCGCATAGCCACCTAGCTTTTGGCCGGCAAGCTAATGAGGAAATTCTGTGCCGACGAAGTACCAGCGTCTGTGATTGCGTTGGCAGAGCAATGTGCAGAGGGGGTCCATTTCAACTGGGCGCAGTTCCTATGTGACGAATTCTTGACGAACTACAGGGAGGCCCAGGAGCAGGGTAAGACCTTCCACTATGCATTGTTGCTCCTATCCATCCAGTTGGTTGTGGGGGAGCTACCGGTGGACAACCAGTTTCCCACTACTGAGGGTGACCTGCCCGAAGCCGCGAGGTACACCTCACTATGGGCTACAAGAGACGCAAACATGATTCACGAGATTAAGGTGTTCTGGGTGTTTGTGGAGGTGAGCATCTGAACATGGATCAACTGCAGGCTGTGCTTGTCCCCTATAGTTCATAACATCTTGCAAAGCGCAGAAGAATTCAAGGCAGATATGCATAACCTGTATATCCGAGTGCTCAAGGATCCAATAGGAAAATGGGTGAAGCTTCCATTCATTGCAACGGATGATGTGATATTCGTCATGATGGAATCATGGCCTCTGGAGTGGCATGCCCCGAACTTGGCAGAAATGCAGAAGATCACAGCTCAGTAACAAAAGAAGGACACCAAGCTATGCCTCGTGCAGCTGGCTGAGAGGAAGCGCCAGGAACAGGAAGCAACTACATGGCAGAAGGTGACCGATGCAACAACAATAAGACAAATGACAGAGACCACAACCATGCCAACCAGAGAGGCCAAGGAAGGCCAGGAGATGTCCTCGGGGTAGCAGACCAGGGAAGTGGACAGGGAGGAGGATGACACGAATACCAGTACAACATCAACACAACTCAAGCGACCGTGTGACCTGGAGAAAACCATCCCCAGAAAGAAAGGGAAAGTCATAAAGATGTCTGACAACCCAATCACGCTCACAGAAGGTGATATTTTGGATATCAACAAAACGATTTGGGAAGTCGCAGAGGGTGCACTTTGGGGATTGCGGATGGAGTAGAACACTGTGTTGGGGGTGTTCAATGTGGAACTACAAATTTTACATGTACAACTCCCCCAAACAGGCACAATGGCCCAGTATGTCGCAGCAGGAACTATTGAGGCCAAATAGTCACTGCGTGCCCATATGGGTAAAACCTTCATCTTTCCCAAAGGCGCACTAGCAGTAGCAAGCAAGGATGATTGGTCTGCGATGAGCATCATGAGAGGCATCAGCTTGAACTTAGCTGCCTTGCCGTGCGAAATACTGTACTAGTTGTAGGATGGGGTCATCGCCAAACTTTGCGCCCGAGAAGGCCGAGCGATCTAGGTCCTACATGAGCAGAAAATCAACATGGACCGGCTTAGCATCCAGAGGGATGCGTTGTTTGCACAGGCTAGCGGATTGGTGCATGCCATAGAGGATGCATGCAAGAGCGTTTCGGATTTGGCCGTGTCGGTAGAGCTACTAGCAGCAGAGCGGGTCCATAGATTAGCGACCAGAGTTCCCGAGGCCAGGGAGGAAACGACAAAGGTTCAGTTGGAGCTAAACTTGGAAATCGCGGAGCTGTGGTTGAAGGCGCAACCCTCCACACCCCCAGAAGTCAGATAGTAACGTGCCCGTGCTATCTATATGGGGTTGGAACAAATTGGTCAGGCGACATAGGGATGTATTGGGATGTTGGAGCAAGCACTAACCATACTTACACACCTACAAGAAGACCTGAACCTACAACACCTAGAGGCAGAGGCGCGCGAGTTGCATCAGGAGTATGGCAGTGTCTGGGGCCCCGTGCAGATGGTTTCCCTTACTCAATGACTTGCTAGACTACAACAGGCAAGGGCACTGAAGGACCGATTAGACGCTGCGCACCAAAAGGAAGCCCTGCTTAAAGCACACATCCAACCATGGATCGATGAAGCGTTCACAGTCACAGCTACTATTGAGGGGAAGCTGACACAGATGCAGGAACTGTATATTGTTAGACAGGAATGTGACCCTGCTCATGAAACTTTAGAAATACGCGTGCAAAAAGTACAACAGGCGGCAGAACAATGTGCTGTGGACACCCAAGCTATGCGAGACCTGTTGCATGGACTTCGCGCAAAGATCGCCGCATTAGCAGAGTGACTTGAGATGAGTCACGATGATTGTGTTGGGGGCCTGTTGGGCAGTAAATCCCCCCATCACAGGCTTTTGGGGCTTGAAGCCCAAATTTTGGTCAAGTGTAATGTAAAGACCCCGCGAAATGCAGGCGCGAAGCACAAGAGTCTAGGGTTGTCTGCCCTAAGATAATGTAATTTAATGTAAAGTGTGTCGGCCTACCCATGGTCCGCGGATCATGGGATTGTATAAATAGAGAGAGGCTCTAAGTGTAAAGGGAGTCTTAGTTTTGGAGAAGTAACAGATAGATGCGAAGGCATGGTTAGAAGTTAGAAGTAGATCTGAAGGTATTGGGTCATAGTGATAGGTAGAGGCTTTGCAGCTAAGTGCATAGAGGCCTGGTAGAGTTCGTAGTTGTGTGCGTGGACCCATGTAGATGAGTGCCCAGGGCGGAGTTGGGATTGTAATTGGATAGAGAATTAATAAAAGATAAGTTGATTCTGAAATATTATGTGTCTAGGCTTTTGTTATATTTATGCATCTCTTTACAGTTTTATGATTGCGCACACTTGTTATGAATGTTAAATGACTAATGAGAATATTGGGCCCCCACAATTAAGTTAAAATCTATAAAAATAACATAGTAAGCATAAAGATCTAGACAACACCTCTTCGTTCTCTTTACAGAGCTGCGCAGAAGTAGTTGCACAAATTGCGAAGGACAGACGGCTACGTGGAGTAGCGCATGCACGCAGGTTCAATTTGTGAACTTCCTAGACTTCATTAAGACATCCCTAGGGTGTGGAAACCTGGTTCCAACACCCTCCCATACTACCTCAGGTGAGACCTCAGTCCGTGCACCGTGGATTGTTGCCGAAAGGGCCGATAGTTTCGGGATTTGTTTGGCTAAATCACTTCTGAACCTGGGTCAGGCCCCAACAAGCCAATAGAGAGTGATTTGTCCAAAATATCTAGACCTTGGAAGTCCAGTGGTAGATGTGCACATTGATGGCATCATTGTCCCTAACACCCTAATTTATCTTAGGGCCGCCATAAATGTGATGACTAAAGAAACCATGTTAAAACTAAACCTCCAAGGATCCTTGATAAAGACCACTACAATGCTGCAACTTGCAGATAGATCCATCATGGCTCCTGCGGGAGTTGTTGAGGATGCAATGGTATCTATTGACTCCCAGGAGTATCCTACTGACTTCTTAGTTCTCCAGCCCAAAACCAAATTCAATGGTTATCCTCTCATCCTGGGAAGGCCATGGTTAGCCACTACTGATGTTTACATAATTTTCAGGGCTGGGAACATGACCATTAAGAATGGGCATTTGTCCAAACAATTAGTATTGTACCCTCCTTCTCAACCATCCATTGAGCATGAATTACCCTTATGGTTAGAAGAGGAGGAGGAAGATGAAATATATCATACAACATCCCATCCAATATGTACCCTAGATGATGTTATAGGAGGGGCGAAACTTGATGAAGATGACCTCATTGACCAAATCCTCCAGAACCAACCCCCCAATACCATGCCTCTTGTTGAGCTTGTGAAGGAATCTGAGGGTCATCCTTGGATTGAGTTATGCCTAGTTGACCCAAGTCTTACACATGTAAAAGTTGTAGAATTTGGTCCATCTAGAACCTTGAATATTAACCCCTATCCCTCAGCCAACCAAGAAGAGAAGTTGTGAAAAATGTTGATAGAGCACTCATATGCTTTTGCTTGGAGCTGTAAAGACATGTAGGGGGTGCATCCTTTAGTTTATACTTATCACATCTACATCAAGGAGGGATGAAAACCTATGCGCCAACCTTAGAGGAGAATGAACCCATCCCTCAAGGACATAATAAAGGAAAAGTTGCAAAAGTTGCTAGATGTAGGGTTCATATACCCATCTCAGATAGTGAGTGGGTGTCCCCTCTATTTTTGGTCTCAAAGAAGAATGGGAAGTGGAGGATCTTTTTGAATTACAGAGAACTGAACAAATCCACTAAGAAATAACATTTCCCCTTACCTTTCATTTATCAATTTTTAGATGGTCTTTCAGGGAAGAAGTTTTTCTCTTTCCTGGATGGATTCAGTGGCTACAATTAGATCTAGATCAACCCTGAGGATCAAGACAAAACTACATTCACATGTCCTTGGGGTACCTTTTCTTATAGGGTCCTTCCTTTTGGTTTATGTAATGTCCCTGCCACTTTCAAAGGGTAGTTCTGAGCATATTGGATGAGTTGGTCCATGACTCTGTAGAGATCTACATGGATGATTTCACTCCCTACAGGTGTGACTTCCTGGTGGCTCTCTCTAACCTGGGGAAATTCATGAAGAAGTGCATTGAAATGAGCCTCTCTCTTAGTCTTGAGAAGTTTGAATTCTTAATGAATGCAGGGACTGTCCTTGGCCATTCGATATCTCAGGAGGGAATACAAGTGGACCCAAACAAAATTGCCATCATAAAAAGGGTCCCTACTCCTCAAAAGCAGAGGGATGTTAGTAGTTTCTTGGGCTTAGCTGGATACTATAGTAGGTTTATCAAGGACTTTAGCAAAGTGGCCTCACTATTGTTTGGATTTCTAGCCAAGGTATCAGAATTTTTCTAGACAGATAGCTGCCAAGAGGCCCTTGAGATCCTAAAAGATAAATTAACCACTACACCTATAATTGGGGCCCCAAATTGGGCTCTGCCTTTTCATATCCATGTTGATGCATCCGACAAAGCTGTGGGGGAAACTTTAGAAAAAATAGATGGTAAGTTACCTTATGCCATTTACCTCGTTAGTAAAAATATGTCTAAGGCTGAATTGAACAACATTGTAATTGAGAAAGAACTCTTAGTTGTTGTACCCTCGTTGAAAAAAATTCACACACTACATCACTGGATACCAATTTTTTTTGCATACTAACCTTGAAAATATCAAAAACTTTATGAATAAGTCTGATGTGAATGCTAGAATCATTAGATGGTTGCTATTGTTACAACTGTTTGATTTAACTATCATTAACAAGCCAGGAAAAGAAAATGTAGTTGCAAATTTTCTGTCTAGACTTGCTTTGCCTGTAGGAGAAGGGATGGTTGATGATCAACTTCCAGATGAGCACTTATTTGTTATCTTCTCCATGGTTTGTTAACATAGCCAACTACCTAGTTGCTGCAAGATTTCCTCCAAATCTGTGATCTAGGGAGAAGAGAGAAATTGTAAAGAAGAGCGCCCCTTTCACTTGGATTGGGGGAAATATCTTCAAGATGGGACCAAATCCAATCTTAAGGAGATGTGTCAGGGAAGAGGAATTATTTGACATCCTCTCAGCCTATCATGATGGGCCCCGCATAGGTCATTTTGATGCCAAAAGAACAACTTTCAAAGCTCTACAAGTTGGCTATTATTGGCCCACTCTCCACCAAGATGCAAGAAGGTATACCAATAGATGTGATCAGTGCAAGAGGATGGGGAAACCTACACCCAAGGATGAAATACCCCTACAACCCTAGGTGGCCTTGGAACCATTTGACAAATGGGGCATGGATTTCATTGGGCAAATTGATCCACCATTAGGGCAAAAAAAGTACATCAATGTGTGCATTGATTATTTGACAAAGTGGGATGAGACAAAGGCTGTCAAGGCAACAACAAAGGAGAAAGTGGTTGAATTATTAAGGGATATTGTCTTTTACAAATTTGGGTACCCTAGAGAGATAGTCACTGATAAGGGAGCTCAATTCACATCACATTTGATTGAGAATCTGTTAAGGCAACATCATATCAAACACAAAAACCTACTTCCTATCACCCTCAGGCAAATAAACAAGTAGAGGTTACAAATAGGGCATTGGAGGACATCCTCACTAAGGTTGTTAGAAACAACGGGAGGGACTGAGAAGACATATTAGTGAAGGCCACTTGGGCCTATAACAAAACTTAGAAAACAACTATTGGTTTTTTTCCATATGATCTGGTTTATGGAAAGAAATCTCCGCTCTCTATTAAGTTTGAGTATAATACTTTGAGAATGGTAGCCTAATTGGACTTAGATGTTATCAAAGCACAACAGGAAATACTATACTAGTTGAATGGATTGGATGAGTTCAGAATGCAGGCCCTCCTAAACACTGAAGTTATACATTTGTAGAGGAAGGTATCACATGATAGGCATATCAAGGACAAAGTTTTTCAGGAAGGGGATTGGGCCTTAATTATGACTCTAAGGTTCAAGGATTTCAAAGGAAAATTGATGACAAGATTGTTAGGCCCATATCTGATAGAGAAATGTCATGACATTGGAGCCATTCAGATTAGGACCATTGATGAAGAAGGGATTCCCTTGCTTGTTAATGACTATAGGTTGAAGGTATACAAAAAACCTATGTCTAAGGAAGAATTCATCAGCACCATCAACAAATATGTTAATGTGATTGGAAGTGTCATAGCTTCCAGTCCACAACATTCCTAGACACTGCCTTGAAAAACAATAAAAATAATAAAAGGCCTGGACGAAAACCTTTATGAGGCATCTGAGGCTAACTCTTGGGTTGAAAACCTCTTTGAGGTAGCCAAGGAGTAAAGAAAAAGAAGAAAAATAAAAATCCCTGGGTAAAAACCTCTCTTGAGGTGCCTAGGGCAGGCATACAGGTTGAAAACCTCTCCTGAGGCAACCTGTGTGTCTAAAAAATAAATAAAAAGAAACAAAGAAAAAACAAAGAAAAATAATAGGACATGGATCCACAACATGTCTGTTAATTATTTTTGTCATTTTGCAGGTTTGAAGACAATGGCATATTCCATAGCTACAAGGCTAACATCCTCAAGGTTTTCTCCACTTCTCCCTCCATCCACTTCATATCCACCATCCAAACACATGTGCTCACCACTCCCCATCATCCCAGTAGCTCAAAATTCAAATTTCAACCCCTCTCTGGATTGTTACAGGAAGAACCTGTAATTGCTACAAGAAGGTCCTGTAGTGCTACATGAGGGCTCTGAAAAGCTATAGGAGGTAAATATGAATGAAAAGACCACCAAGCATGAACATTACAAGGATAAATAAGGTTCTCCCACCATGATCTACCATATATCCCTCACTCATTCATCCCAGTTCACAGCAAAATTAATATTTTTCATTAAAAACCCTCCACTCTGTCTTACCCTATAAAAATTTATTGAGAAACACATAGAGCACATCCTCTCCATTTTCACAGACCTACACTACTCCCTCAGAGTCGTAGCATCATCCTCCAGACCCTTTACATCCTTTCTCATCATCCCCATGGAGATTGAATACCTTGGAAGAGAAGAGAATGACTGTTATAGGAAGAGAACCTCCTCCTGTAGCAGTCCGTGCAAACCTCATAGAAAGCCATAATATATATATATATATATATATTTCCATTAGTAGAGGGGGTGATACCAACTCATAAGGCACTTTGCAGTAGTCATACCACTCCAAGAAGGACTCTCCACCAACAGCAACACCTTGGCCATCAACAAAGGACTTGCACACATAACAACAACAAAAGTCAAATACCATGAGAAGCAAAGAAGATATACACAGGAAAAGGAAAAACACAACAAGAAAACTCCCTTGGTGACAATACAAAGGTCCATCTCTAGCATGCACATCCCTGCATTAGCTGATCATGAGGTAGGCACAGGTATGACAACCTCTCATCTCCTCCCTATGTGTAAATAATGGAAAATGTATAAATGTTGAGAGGAGGTATTTTTATAAGCGGAGGTGGCTAGTTAACTTGGCCACCCTTAGTAAGTAAACAAAAAGTGATTATGATCCCACATGCAACATGGAGGTGTCACATCAGTCAAGTTAGGATCACAAAGAGTGGGTGTTGATTACGAGGGATGAGGGAATGATTACTCCAAGTGGGGACAACGGTCCGAAAGAGGAAACCTTATGTATTTTCCAGGTCATCACAACATTCCAAGCCTAAGCCAAAAATGGCATATTATTTGCTGGGGCTCAAATTCTCTTGCATTTATGCTCATTTCGAAAATAGTTAAGGTGAGGACGAGCTCAGGGTGCCATTGAAGAAAGTCGAACCCTGCTCTGCCATTTCTACAGGAGGAAGCTACAAGAAGCCTGAGAGACTGCTACAGGAAGAGTAAAATGGTGAAGGAATTCTACCAAGGTTCGAACTGGTCTCCAATTTATTATCTTTATCCCAGGCCATGTGGTAAAAATTAAGTGCATCTTCTCCTTCACCTGTCCATAATTTGTATTCTAGTGCACCCTAAATTCTATAGTAAATATCAGTCATTTTGTGAATTGAAAGAACTTTTGTGGTTGTATATTAGAGGGAATATAGGAAATTATCATCAACCAAAGATTTCAACCCTCAACTACCACTGAATTACACATTAGATCTATTGCAGGAAGCACCTCTCCTTTACTTAAGTGAAAACATAGAAAAGAGATGGAGGGAGGATTCAATAGAAGGGAGCCCTCAGACACTAAAATAATCCATCTCCACCCTTCCTTGTTAGACATTTTTAGAAGACATCAGTGGCTAGGATTCTTTGAACTGTTGAAGGGATATGATGATGACATTACATATGAATTTTCCATGGCCCTAAACTCTCAGACATAAGTCAGTGCCACCATTGCAATGAGGGGATTAGATATTTCATTCAGTCCTAAGCTAATTAGTAGGGTGACAACCCTACCCCTAGGGATCAAATGGAAAAGAGAAGACAAAACTACTACTGCCACTGCAAAAAATAACTTCTTCACTACCAATGAAAAACCTATCGAAGACAAGAATGGAGTTAGGAGGGAAAGACTACCCTATCCCTGGGATGAGGTGGTCTACCATATCCTAAAATACATCTCCTGTGAAGGAAGGTTGACTGTGGTCTATGGCTACCATTTTAGATTACTCCATGAACTAAGGTTTCAAGAAGGATTGCCCTTGCTCAAAGAATCATTGTATCATACTTCCTCCTGTAGTCCATCAGGAACATGAGTCAAAAAGTGAGAGAGGGAAAGCACCAACAGCTAGGCCACCATGGCCTCATTAAACTGATAGTGGTGGATGCCTTGAAAAAACTAAGAATCCTTGTCCTTTGGTCCAAATTCATTGATATTGATAGAGAGACCTTCATTGAAACTCAAACCCTCACACTAGGTGAGACCCCAACCTCTAGTGTTGAACGAAGAGAGGGGAAGGAAGAAGAGGAAGAGGGGGCCAAGGAAAAAGAGGAAGGAGAGACAGATGAAGAGAAGACTGAGGAAGAACTAGAGGCAAAGGTAGAAAAAGAGCAAGATGAAGAGGAAGAGGGGGAGCAACACAAAAAACCAAACCCTGAAAAAACTAATGAATCTTGAGAAGCAGGGATATCCACAGAGAAAACAAGTTTGTCTCCAGGACCCAATGAAAAAGCGGTAGCTGCCACCTTAGCTACCTTGAGCACCCCAATCAAACCCAAAAAGAAGAGTCAAAGACTAGCTCCCCTCTACTTTAATACTAGGAAAAGCACCAGGATCAAGCAAGGAAGGCCTCAAACTCCCACAAAGGCCACTATCACAATTGAAGAGTCCCCAAGTAAGAAAGAGGAGGTGGGGCCCATTGAAAGAAAATTTGAAGAGGTCACCTCTCTAGAAAACATATCAAAAACTGCTATAGCATATGTAAGGAGGCCTACCACTAGATCAACCTCCTTTAAATAATCCAAGACACTTACCGCCCTCCAAAAAAAAGGAAATGGGAAGCTAAGGGAAGAACAGAGCATGCTACAGGAAAAATAGAGCATGCTACAAGAAAAATAGAGTGTGCTACAGGAAGAACATAAGATGCTACAGGAAGGGAAAAATGAGCAACAAGAAGGGCAGAAGGTAACACAACAACTACAGGAGGGGGCAACTTCCCCAAAAACATTTGAGAAGGACTTTCTAGAGCTCTAGGAGCCTAGTCCACAACATAGTTTGAGCTCCTATTATAAATTCATTGAAGGAGGGAGAGTTATTCCCCAAAAAATTGTAATTCCATTTTTTTTTGAACTAGAAGCAGAAAGAGGAGGAACCCATAGATGGACGAAGATTTATAAGTCCAAAAAGGTGGAAGATGTGGGCCTCATGGAAGAGAAGGTCCTTGAAATGGTCAAAGAGTTAGGTGAGCTAAGAGAGAAAGAGTCCACATTGAGGGAACAACTACAGGAAGAAATTAGATGGTTGAGGGAGAGGTTGTAGGAGAAGGAAACCCAAATGGCCACAATGGAAAGCCTCTCCATGGAGGCATTACAATGTAGACAAGACCCTATTTCTCAAAGAAAAATGGATGCATTTCCAAATCAAGACCCTAGCACAACATGGATCCATGCCATTTCAAGACTACAAATAATTCATGGAATTATGTGACCAAAGTAGCATAGAAGACATAGAAAAATTGGCTAAGTTCTACATGCATAACCTCACCTTCAATGATATGAATATTAGGGATCTGAATGCAAAGTTGGGGGACATGTAACTAATGGCCCTAGCATCTTGGATGGCTCATGAGGAGGCCAGAGCTGAGGAGGTAAAGAAAGTAATGCAAAAGGGAGAAAACGAACCACTATATATTAGGGCATAACAGATAAGCCCAATGGCTGTCCTTAGCAATCATAGCATCGTCTCCAATGATGCTGATATAGCACCCAAATACCTTTCCACCCAGAAGCAGGCCACCTCACATTTTGAAGACACACTCAGGCTGTTAGGGATAGAAAGCCATCACACATGCTAGAGAATATGGAATGCCTTACCCCATAGTCTTTAGATCAGGGAGTATCACTCTCTTGAAAGGTTGAGGAATGCATTGGAAAGGACACCCCTGTATAAAAGACTCATTAAAATATTCAAAATCAACTGGATTGGACTCAAGCTCAGTCCACCCTTGCTCCTGTTAGGTTCCTATACCAATATGAGTCATAATTTTGATTGACTAAGGTTAAACCTTGTAATATTGTACATACCTTTTTTTCTGCAAATGTTTTCCATATTAAAAAATTAAAAGAGGGTATGTCCTAAAATAATAATCATAGGACAAAAGAACGAAAATGGGTAAAAAAAAATGAAATATATGAACCCTAAAAGGCAAAAAGAGACCATGAAAGTGTGCAAGACAAAATGCCACTACTATTTACTTTTTATGCATAATAAATGATTGTGTGCAACTTGTTACTTATGCCACAATCCATGATAGTCAAAATGTTTAAACTTGGTTATTTCATGCTTTGAATTTTATTTTCATAGGTAGTGAATAAATATGACCAAATAGTGTAATCTTGGCAGATCATTAGATAGGTAAAAGGAATAAAATGAGCTCATCAGTTTAATCTGAGCCCTTGGAGGATATAAGGTTGGAATTAAATAGTTTATTTTGTAAAGAAAAGAAAAAGGTTGATAAGGGTTTGCTAGCCTAAATGCACCCAAATAAAGTGAAGAAAAATGGTACAATGAGCAAGTGGGTAAGTAGTAGAAAGGTTGCAAAAATATCATGTCATTTGATAAAAAAAGTACTGATATCATTGTTCCAAATGCATCATTTAAAATATGCATAAGTGGTAAACAAAACAAAGGCAATGGTCCACAATTTGGTTTACTTAACATCCCCTCATTCGTTTTAACCCCCATGACACTCACTAACTTCCCTTCCATAATAAAAATGTTAGTACCTATAGTTTTTAAGTAAAAAAGGCTTAGAGCATTTCTTTGACTTCTGGTGGTACCGGACCCTCGGCTTGATGACTTAATAAGGAAAGGTGTTAAATTTCATCATAATTCATTCATCCCTCTCACAAAACCCCTTTTCCTAAGGTTAATTTCTTTTGCCTAGGAAAACCCCTTTATAAACATGTTTTATGTAAAAGACCCACCAAAAACATTTACCCTAAGTACTAGGTATATGGGAAACACACAACATTTCATGTACCTAAGCACACTACCCCTTCCGCTCATTTCACTTCATATTAACTTTTGAATTAAATAAATACAAATCCCAAAAAACCCATTATCCTGTATATATTTAACTTCCTCATATAAATTGCCCACCCCTTAGCTTAGTTATAAACTATATTACTACCCCTTATCCGACAAAAAACATTAAAACCCCACCCTCAGTCCCTAATCTCTCATTACAGTCTGGCCCGATCCCCTAAACCTGGATTAGTCCTTAAACTAATCCCCAAACCACCGCAATTAAGTCCCTGGGCCCCCATAAAATCCCATCATTCACCCCCCACGCAACTCCCATCTCCCGACCACCGTTGATCATCGCTCCTCCACATCCAATGCCTCACAAGCATATCGGGCCAGCCTGACATCTGCCCTTTACTCGCCTGATAAGGCAATTTTCCCCTTGGCCCTTGACGCCACATGTCAAGCACTGAATGGAATGAGGCGACCCTTCCCGAATACTGCTCACACCATAAAAGTGGTGCGATGGACATCCCAAACCACTTCCCCTTCCCAACCGAAAACCGTCACTATTCATAAATTAGTGAAACTCGCCAAAATTAACCCTTTTTTTCTATAAAAACCCGTTTACCCCTCTTTTCACTCTTTTCACGCATTTTGCCTTTAAGAACACAGAGAGTCATTAGGACCCCTACAAAGAGCCAAATTGGTCACGAAACTCTACCATTGACCCATAGACGTTGTAGACAACCCAACTCGTTCATCAGTCTGTACCAGTACCATACGAACCTCTACAGCCGCCTTCAACCACCATTTACAGTCAATTCCACCCAATTCTAGGGATTTAACCATGGAATTCCAACTCCATTGTCAAATTCCAAGTCAATTCACCCTGGTGACACTGTTAGTTAAGTAAAAAAGATTAATTTACTTAAATTTTAACACTGTGAGCCATAAACAATTGCAAAACCTCCATTGCCCTAAAAACTCTGAATCACCCCCCACACTCAAATCCATAAGAACTGAGTATAGCTACCCCAATTGCAATGGATGTAAAGCCCATCACTACACCTCATTTAGCCCTGGACCACCTTCCTTTGGCAGATAAATATTTCCAAATAAAAGATACCACTGTCCTAGAACCCCTGCTCAAAGTACATTGCCAAAGTAGGGAGAAGTTCCTGAACCATGCTAATGAAATTGGCCTTTGGGAGTCAAATTTGCCCAAGTACTAGTTCCTGTAAGTCCACATTTTTCCTGAAATTGTGTATATGTGCTATGCTTGCTACGTCCCTAGTCACAGAATTGTAATGTCTCATGACAGAAGGTCCTTTTCACCATCACTCCTGAGTATATAAATAAATGCTGTAGATCCAACCAGGACCAAGCCTAACCCCACTCTCAATTGGAGACTTGTTGGATTTGTATCCCAAACTTAGCTCTGCAAAGTTGGTCCAACTGTTCCAAACCTTCATCAGAGAAGAGAAACACATCCCTAAGGACTCCCATCCATATGTATCAATCATTTTCTCTCCATGGGGCCAGAATATTGTGGCCATGATATATTCTATTTTCTGTTACTCCACCAGTGAGTAGATTGATGAAATAGTCCTTACCTTCATGTCCATCTACACTCTAGGGCAGCCTCCTACTATCATTTATGACTATGACCAATTTATAGCTGATAGGATGCATGAGAAATTCCTTATAATGAACAATGAAAGGGTTTTTAAGTACTCCTAAGTTTTCTACCATATGTTCTTATATTATCAATCAGAGAAGTTCCCACTCACCCTTCAAAAGCTTGACACCGAGGGTCAGCCCAGGTCAGTCATTTTTTGGACCCCATTGATCCACCAATCCTAGTCTCCATACTCTTACTCTGATTTCATTGATTTATTTGTACATCCAGTCATGGCAATGTTGACTGGAAGCCTTCCTCCTAGAAAGAGTCCAGAAATAAAGAGAGTCCTTCAATTGTCTAAGCAGACCAAAGTTTGTGATTGGTACCTTTACCGGAACCATACATAAATAAGGATTTATGGTTGCATGCTGGAACCATACAAGCTACCAAGATACCTCCCAATGAGGTTGTTTGCATTAGAATACTATAGGCAAATTATCAATGTAGATGAAGTAAACTTCGTCAATGCCAAGAAAAAGGCCAATTTCAAAATAAAAGACCAACTAGGCCCCTTCATATGCAACTCTAGAGAGGCTGGCAAAGAGGCAGATTTGATATTGTAGAATATGAAGTCCCAAAGAAGTTTTGTCTAGATATATGATCCTTTGGAATTCATCACGAAGAAGAGGCAAAAGGTCAAGCTAGGACCTTTCATCCACCATCCCATACCTAAAATAGAAGCATATGCAAATCAGACAGAATGGGTGGAGGGTACCCTAGTAGACCAAGACATCACCAGAGTAGATGTAGAGAATCCTCTAATTGATTTAGAAAAGTATCTTGATGACAAATATTTTCTGCAGGTACTAGAAGAACCAGAAAGAACCATGAGTACCCCTCTAGTCATGCGGACTCCTTAGAATGAGGAGAAGATCCCAAAAAGAAACAGAGAAGGGGCTTCCACTTTAGGAATGACCACCTTTGATTTGTAGCAGGAATCAAATAAGAGGCAAAGGCTAAATCCAGCCTCTGAGCAGGAATACACTGAAGACTCAGCTGAGGTCACAAATACAGAAGCAGAAAGAAGTAGGCCTACCACTCCATCTGGAGGCATGCAAGAGCCTTCCACATCACAAACTCAGATGTTGGAAATGCAATAGTGTTGAAGTATATTCCTTTAGAATTCTTGCTGACAAAGACCAAGATATTAAGGAAAGGTATAAAGATTTGGGATTCATTACAGTACATAAGCATCTCCTCTATTGGTCGGTTTCACTGATTCCGATTGGGCTGGTGACCCTGACGATCAGAAGTCTACTGTAGGTTATGTGTTCACTCTTGGTTCAAGACCTATTACATGGGCTTGTAAGAAACAAAGTACCATTTCTATTTCTTCAGCAGAAGCAGAATATCGTGGTGCCATAGAAGCTAGTAAGGAGGCCCTGTGGCTTCGTCAGATCCTGTCAGAGTTTGGCTTTCAACAGTAGCATCAGACTACACTTTGGTGTGATAATCAAAGTGCCATTCAACTATGCAAAGATCCAGTCCAACATCACCGCATCAAACACATTGAACTGCACATGCACTTCATCAGAAAGCTCATTCATGACCATGTTCTTGAAGTGCAATATTGTTCAACAGATGATCAAGTTGCAGACATCTTTACAAAGGCTCTCACAGAGGCGAAGTTTACTAAACTTCGATTTATGGTTGGAGTTCAGGAAGTTGTCACTAAGGGGGGTTATGTTCTAGTGCCTCCTTCCTTCTCCTATTGTGTCATATTTTTACATCCTTCATTCTTTTCCCAAGTTGTTCTTAAGGGGGGATGTTAGGATATTCCAACACATAGGAAATAGTTAAGTATAACTTGGTCTAGTGTAGAGTTAGGTAAAGTGTGTTTCTTTACTATGTATTTTTGTAACTTACAATCTGACGGTCACGATATGTTCTAGGCATGAAGTGATCCGACGGTTCATTCTCTCCTTGGTATTACCAACACTTGATCCATGGCTTAACACCCGATTGGTCCATGATCTCTATTTAAAGAGCATGGAGGGCCATTTGTAGAGTAACCGTTCATGAGAGAAGATTATGTAAATTTTCATTCTTTTATTAATAAATTGCCTGAGGTGGCTACGTTGACTCAAGACGTGGACTGTTTCCCTCTTTGAGGGTTTTAACCACGTCAATAATACTGGTGTATTGATCTGTGATCTGTTTGTGAGCTGGTGATGTTAGGAAATGGTTTAGATCACTGCTTCATAATAGTATTGATAATTTAGAAGTATTTCATCAACAATTTTTGAATATATGGGAAAAGAAAAAGAATCCTCTACAGATCCTTTCAGAATATGAAAATATTAGGAGGGGACCCAATGAAATTGTTCAAGATTACTGCACCATATTTAACAATATATACAATGCAATTCTAGTTAATCTTAGATCCCCACCTAACTTAGCGTCAATAAAGTTCCCTGATGGTTTTGACATAGACATGGCATTCTAGCTCAAGGAAAGAAATCCCCCAACCCTAGAAGATATGCAAAGTGTAGCTGTAAGGGTAGAGGTTAATTTATTAGCAAAAAGAGCTAGACTTAGGAATGAAAGAAGAGGAACAACTAAAGATGAGTCTTCACCCTCTGACATTAAGATAGATATCTTAGCGAAAAGGCATGGAAAAGTTAATGGATAGAATAGAGAATATAGAGAGGAAACCCCAGTGGGATAATTAACAGGCTCCTCCAGTTAGAAACCCGAACTTTAGGAAAACCAAAACCAAAACCAAAAAATTGGAAAAAATGGACGTGATCAGAATATTAGGCCTCCTTTCCAAGAAAATTATGCAGAAACATCACATCCTGAAGACCCAGAGCAAGACACACAGATTAACCGATGGGATTAGATGATGAAGGTGCTGTTTTTCTGACCCAAGATGATCAGGAATTGCATATGCTACAACAATTGCAAATCTAGTCTGGAGAGCCATTTGATTATAAAAAAGGTTATGATTCTGCCATATTTGAAGTGCATAAGCAGTATAACCTAAGGAGTAAAATGAATTTTGATATCCCTGACCAGACCAAGAAAAAATTGCCAAATCAACCCAAGAAAATCAAAGAAGCCCTGGTTTCTAAAATCCTCCAGATTCTCCCCAGACAAAACCATAATCCTTCTGGCCCCACCATTGTAGATATAACCCCTAATCAACCTTCTGATGATCAACCCTCTGCTTCAATTCCCCCTAAAAAACCAGTGGATACACCTCAAAACACTAGATTGGAAAATTCACAAAAAGAGGTCCCCAATAAAGGAAAAGAAGACCATCCCACTCAAGTCCCTGCTATGAAAACTCAAAGCCCTCAAAAAGAAAAAGCCCCTTTTTCATTCAATCTGGAAGCAGAGGTAGCTAAGTTAAAGATTTCAATCCCTTTAACAGAGTTAATCAAGAATGAAACCTACAAAAAACAGATAAACCAAACCTTGAACATTGCTGAAAATGAGGATTCTGTTAACCTATTTGATGACCAACAAGAACTTATATTTGGTCCAGATGTTAACGGAAAACCACTAGAAGGAGGAATACCACCTTTCTACATTAGCCTTAGCATCCATGACAAAATTCTTCATAATGCAATGTTGGATTCTGGGGCCTCCCACAACTTAATGCCCAAATCAGTAATGGATAAATTGAACCTAGACATTACAAGGTCATACAAGGAATTATTTTCATTTGACTTAAGTCAAGTAAAATGTCTAGGGTTTATTAAAGGACTGTGTGTTACCTTAGTTCAATATCCTGCCAAGAGCATCCTTATCGATATTGTGGTTGCTGACATCCCATCAAAGTATGGCATGCTTTTATCTAGATCATGGGGAGCCAAACTTTAGGGATCTTTATAGCTTGATATGTCATATGCAACAATTTCTATTTTTGGACAACCCAAGATGCTGTACCGAGAAACTTTAATGAAATACATGGTAAGTAGCCAGGATTGGCCTCAAAACTTTCCTATCTATTATGTACATTCAAACATTGATTCTTTTATCCTGTATAATGCAGATCAAACACAAGAAACTCTTTTAGAAAGTGTTGATACATAACCAAAAGAAATTTCAGTTTCAAAACAAGAGGAAACTGTCCAAACATTAGAACTTTCCACTAATCAAGGTAGTCAAAATGAGGAAAAGTTTGTGGAAATAGATGATATGAATTATGAACATGAGATATTGTGGCATCTTGAGTTTGATGGGTCAGTCAATAAGTTTGGAGTAGGAGCAAGAGTGTGGATGTAGAAATTTTGAATAATATGACACTTATTCACAGAGATTATCCCGATTATACAGTAATTGCAGAATACATGCATAATACATAACCTCCTCTACGTTGATCATCAATTTTGTGGAATTAAGAAACAATCACATGCGCACAGTGAAGCATCAATCACACATATCAACACAGTATGTACCCGGGGAAAGCATAAAGCTGAAAAACCCAAACTATCTGTATATTATATTGATTGAGAACATGTAACAATACATAGTACAATACTCCTCACAAGTACGCAGTACTATCTCCACCTGTTACACACAAACTAGCTCAGATCTGAATCAATCACTGGCTCAAATCTCCTCCGCTGCTTGCCTGCCTCCACTACACAATCCTGCATGAGAATACTGATGAATGAATGATCCAAATTCGTATTTCCCTTGGATATACCACGCAATCCTCATTGGAAATACTCAATCCATTGATTGTGCAAATCACATGCACAACTATAGTCACAACTAATAGCTGTCTTGCCCTTTCACTTACCTCTAACACTTGTCTCCACTGAACTGTCCATGCACTGAGTTAACTGATGTATTCTTTAGTTGCTTTATGAGTTAATAATTAGTGAATTAATTAATAACTAATTCACACCACTCAACATTAGTCTATTTTCCAGTTAGACTAACTACAACTAGTTTACCTGAGTCAAATTGAACACAACTCCATCAACTCCTGATCCAACTCCACAGAACTCAATCACTGAAGTCCTAACTGAAGTCATCCATGCAATAGCTCAAGTTAACCCATAGGAACCACGTATTTCCTTATGGAAGCTGCATGTGCCACATCCGTAGCTCGAACTGAAGTGCTCCAAGAGAATAAGATAATGTTTATAGTCCAAATATTACTAAGAGCTATTAATATTCGACTGTTCTATTTTTAGCCTGGCAGTCTAAAAATAGACTCCGCCCCATATGTCTAAAAATAGAGGTCCATCTATTTTTACCAACTTGACCAATCATCCACAAATAGCATCCTGCAACTCATAGACCATGATCCATATGTCTAAAAATAGACATAGTCTAAAAATAGACTTTGCGCCAAAAATAGTCTGCGGGTCCACTTAGTGAAGGCGACTTCTTTTCACTAAGATCCATCATCTTATTGCATTTTCAACAGTGGATATATAATCTAGAGAATGATCACGCAGAAGGCCATGCATACATACTAAATTTTAAATGTACTAACAATATGACTAAGTATGAAGCACTAATTTTAGGTCTTAAATTAGTTAGGAATCTAGGAGCTATAAGAGTCTCTGTCATGGGAGACTTTGAACTAGTTATAAAACAAATTAATGATGTATATATGACTAAGGACCCTAGGTTAAGTTGTTACAAAGGAACCATCGTAGAAATACTAAACACTTTCTTAGAAACCAAGATCGTTGTAATTCCTCGGAAACATAATATGCAGGCTCATAGTTTAGCAATGTTTGCTAGTACCTGCAAGTTACCCTTCAACCTAACCATCGGACTGCTGAAGTTAGGCACATACCTGCAATTCTAGATAATTTGAAGAACTGGCAAATATTTGCTGGTGACAAATAGATAAACAACTTTTTAGTCTCAGAAGAAGAGTTTGTAAATAGTAATGTAGATACTGACACATCAATAGATCCTAACACTCAATATAAAATAGAAATAAATGAGATAGAAGGTGAAGAGATAGATAGATTTCATCCCACTAAATTTACACAATTAGATGTAGAAAACCTAGAGCAAGTTGAGATTGATGAAATAATTAACGAAGACACCAAAGTAATCAATCTCAAAGACAATTTCTTACCTAAGGGATTAACCCCTTTGGAAGACTTGTTTGATTCATATGATGTTCCTAGAAAGCCTAAAATGGAACCTTTAAAATCTGATATAGAGGAGTGTAATATAGGCACTGGTGAAAATAAAAAATTGATCAAAGTTTCTAAATCATTACCTCCCACTGAAAGAGTAAAATACATTGAGTTACTCAATGAATTTTAGGATGTCTTTGCTTGGAGTTATGAGGACCTCAAATCCTATGACACCAACATCATACAACACACGATCCATATAAAAGAAAATAAAAAACCTTTCAGACAAAAACTTAGAAGGATAAATCATGTCCTATTACCTTCAATTGAAAAGGAAATCTAGAGAATGTATGATGCTAAGATAATTGCACCAATCAGATTTTCTGATTGAGTTTCGAACATGGTGCCAACTAGGAAGAAAATTGGCGAAATTAGACTCTGTGTGGACCTTAGGAACCTCAACAAAGTATCACTTAAAGATAATTACCCTCTCCCCAAAATGGATCATATTTTGAAAAGGGTAGTTGGATCAACCAGAATCTCATTATTGGATGGGTTTTCTGGTTACAATAAGATCTTAGTTCATCCTGATGACCAAGTCAAGACTACCTTCACTACTCCCTGGGGCACGTTCATGTATGTGAAAATGCCTTTTGGACTAATGAATGTAGGAGCCAATTTCCAAAGGGCTATGGATATAGCCTTTTCTGAAGAAATTCATGACTTCCTTTTGATATATCTAGACGACATTACTGTATTTTCAAAATTTGGTAGCCAACATTTGGATCATCTAAGGCAGGTTTTTATTAAATGCAGGAAATATGGAATTTATTTAAACCCTAAGAAGTCTTTGTTTGGGTTAGAAGGAGGAAAGTTACTAGGTCATATAATTTCAAAAGATGGTATTCAAATAGACCCTTCAAGAATAGAAGCCATCTTACAGATACACCATCTAAGGAACATTAGGGAATTACAAGCTTTCTTAGGGAAAATTAACTTTCTTAGAAGATCCATTTCTAATCTAGTAGAATTAATTAGATCATTGAACAATATGTTGAAAAAATATTCGACCATAAAATGGACTATTGAGGCTAAGAAATCCTTTGAAGATATCAAAATAGACTTAACTAGAACACCAGTTTTGATCTGTCCAAAGTTTGACAGAGATTTCATCTTATTTTCCTTTGCTTCTGAGCACACAATTGCTGAATTTTTACTGCAGAAAAATGACCAGGGCTATGAACAACCTATTTCATTCTTTACCAAAGCCCTGAGAGATGCCCCCCTAAAATATAACATAATGGAAAAACAAGCCTTTGCTTTGGTCAAAGCTAGCAAGGATTTTAGGGTATACATTTTATATTCTCATATAGTAGCCTATGTTCCTAATTCAGTAGTCAAAAACATCCTAAATCAGGGTGGTCCAGATGGAAAGAGGGGAAAATGGATTGCTACTATTCTAGAATATGACCTAGAAATCAAACCAACTAAGTTAATCAAGGGCCAAGGTTTAGCCAAGCTCATGGTTGAATCAAACTGTCAGGCCCTAAATATAAACTTTATTGCACAAATAGATCATGAAGAGGAGATGGCGACTCCACTAATCAGCCAGGCCTTTATTGAATCACCATGGTATGTTGATATCATTTATGTTTTATTGAATTTACAAGCTCCTCCTGAATTGTCTAAGACCAAAAGTAGATTTTTAAAGATGCAATCCTTAAAATTTTGTATATTAGACAATGCTTTGTTATGGACAAATCATGAAGGTATTCTTCTCAACAGTTTATTAAAAGATGAATCTAACAAAGTATTACAAGAATTTCATGCAGGTGATGGTGGAGGACACCTTTACTGGAAAACCATTGCTGATAAGATCCTTAGAGCTGGTTTCTACTGGCCTACCTTGTTTTCTGATGTAAAGAAATATGTGACCTCCTATCACAAATGCCAAATTTTTTAGGGAAAGAAAAAGCTTCTACCTTTACCCCTCAAGCCAATCTCTGCTGAAACACCTTTTCAACAATGGGGTTAAAACTTCATTGGTGAAATTCACCCACCTTCCCCTGCCCACCTGTTGTGCTGTACAACAACCCCCCATTTCATAAAATTTTATCTTTAACTATAATATGAAATGGGTCCCTTTTTAGATTTATGAATAAAATTGGTATCAACTCATTCTTCATCAAAAGGTTCGAAAGAAACAATACATTATAAACCTTTTGAATAAATATAAAATGGTCTTAAGAAATAAATAAATAATTCTTTATTATTGCGATAAAGCGATCGCAAGATCGCATATCGCAACAACAAGGGATGCATAACGAAAAGACCAATTGGTTTACCCCGATCCGAAAAGTGAATAACTATAGGATATCGAGAAAGGAAAGCAAGTGTAACGAAAGGCCTTCTCACTTTTCTCCGATGCGATATCGCTATTGGCAATCGGGGAGTGTAGCACACACACATTAAAGGCACCCTTTAAAAACTCCTGATGCGAATAAGCTATATCACCATCGGGGATCGGGGATTTTGCAATGACACAAATATTACCATTCGAGCATTTCTTCGATTCCGATTGTGATAAAGCTAAGCGTGAATTTCAAAAAATATTGAAAAGGCTTGGGTATATTATGTTAAGTTATTATTAAAAGCCTTCCCGTTTTCGATAGCGAGTCACTTGTGATTAACTGCCAAAAATCAAAGCCACGCTTGAATGAATCATTCGGTGAATAAACGATATGATGGGCATTTAAATGATTGACAGGTTAAAGTGGCCAATTAATGGATAAGTTATGCCGAGATCTCCCCAAAGATTGTATTTGCGGCAGTATTATTTTAATCTTTCATTATTCGTTAATTGATATAACTCTTTCATATTTGGCTTGCACCACCTATTCTCTGTATTACGTTCATTTTACCTCCTGCGCAAAGCTCTGCCGAGTCAACAAATTCAAGCCAAATGGGGAAGAAATCCAAGAGATTTGCAGCAGCTTCAGCTCCCGCAGTAACAGGACAATCTACAACTAATCTAGGACCAAGCAAGAAAGGATTGATTTTAGACACTACCTGTCTTGGCCTCGGCAACACTAGCTGGCAAAGTATCTATAATATAATTGAAGCTGAAGAGCTTGAAACGATATCGGTGCAAGCTACTGCAGATTCAACCAGAAAGTTAGAGGCTACCCTAAAGGATTTAGCCGACTCCTATCTACACCGAATAGCAGCTCGAGAGAAAATTCTTCCGTATACAGATGTAGTGCAGTGGGCAGTTGAGGAAATCCCTGTTATGAATAAAACATTCTGCACAATCGACGGGAGAGTCTTCGACTCGTTTCAACCTAATGATTTGACAAAAATGTACCACTTGCCTGAACCAAAGAAGAAATACAACAAAGCATTTCTGGAGAAGTTCAGAAGTGAGAATGAAACTAAATCAACACCTATTCAGGAATGGAGACAGAACCCCGCAAGGCACAAGCATGAATCTTCGGGTAAGTACTCTATCGATTCATTATGTTCTCCTTATTGTTACGCCGGGGCGATGATGTGTAGCATTTGGGGAGTACATGATTCCACAAAATTCTCAATTTAAATGGTTCCTTTAATGGAAGTGGCAGTCAATAGTGAGATAATGGATTGGGGAAATATATTATCTGATAAGTTAGCCACTGCTATTCTTGAGTTTAGAAATAAAACTCGCGTCACCGATAGGTCTATTCCTTCGTTTTATTTTAGTGCCTATATTTTAGATACTCTTTGTTTCAACTTTGAATTTCCTGTGCTGGGGTGGAGATGGAATCCACAAGACCCTATGCCGATTCACATTTATCACGAGAAGCTGTGGAAAGCACATTATAAGGACCACCTGTATCAAGTTTGAAATGGTTTTATGTTGCTCATTTGCCGTGCCATTTTTGATAAGCCTGCTCTGAAGATTTCTTCACAAGCAGAGATTGACCTAACCGCTCTAGGAAACTGGTTCAGAGAGGATAAATTCACATACATAAGAGTTTTCGGCAACCTTGCTAGGCCTCATGTCCTTCCCTTATACATACCCGACAAGCTATTGGCTAGAGAATTAGCCTATCAGATTACGTCCGCAGGAGAAACCAAGACTCTGAGGACTTCAAACAAGCAGGTTTGGCCTCCTTTTCCTCTAAGATGCGATGTCTATACTCTGCATGACTATAAGCATGCAGAGAAGGAAGCAGACAAGATAAATATGCTAAATCTTGCCACCATTCCTAATAGGCGATTTGACCCAAGGAAAATCATCTATAATGTACTTGAACATGCAAAACTCACAAAGTTTGATCATAAAGAAGACGATTTTGATGACTTATTTTCTTAGGCGGAGTCATTATTTCAGGTCCAAGCACTGGCTAAAATGAGATATAATGACGAAGGGTTATTAGAATTCAATAAACTCATAGAGTAGAGGTTGCAAACTCTCCCTCTGGATTTACTAGCTACTGCCCCGACGACACAATCAAGCGAGCCTGAACAACGACTCATCGAAAAACCTCCTGCTGCATCAAAGATTCTTGAGACAAATAAAGAGAAAGAGTAGGAGGAATTACAGAGGAAAGAGCAGGAGAAAGTACAAAGGAAAGAGCAGGAGAAAATACAGGAGGAAGAGGAGCAAAATAAGGGCAGCGAGAATGTTAATGTGGATACCCAGATTGATCCGAAATTACTCCAAAAATGGCAGCAATTTGACTCCATCATAAGCAATCTAGAAGGTTCAAAAGGTGCCGATACACCCAAAGCAACAGATACACAGGATACATCGTCAACAAAGGTTCAGAGTCAAGGAACCAGCGGCCTACCCCCTAGTACAGACTTAGAAATAATTCCAAAGGATCCCTCGGATCAAATCATTTTGCAGGTGGAGGATATACCTCCATTAGACATCTTTTACAGTCCAAAACACAGGGCTGTAGTGAAGCGACAGTGGAAAAGGAGAAGGCTTGATCAACCTTCCCTGTTTCCAGAACAAACAAAGACAACCAACTTATTTTGGAAAGAGGAGTTTGATCCTTCCGATGACCTAACGAAGCTTTGCCAGTATGCCGGAGCCTATTTGGCGGCCAACATGGACAAGGCATCGGAAGTGAGTAATCTACTAAAAGAAAAAGACCAGGCAATTATTTTGTTGTAGACGCATCTGTCGGAGGCACAACAGAAAGTTGAACAGTTGGAACAACAATTGTCAACACAGCAACAATTAAATAATCAACTGAATAAGCAGTTACTTGAAGAAAAACAGAGAGTAGATTCAAGCGCGATTCAAAAGCAGAAAGAATTATCAGAAGCATTGGCAAAATTGAAGACGATAAATGAACTAATGGCGAAAACAAAAGATGAGCAAATTGCTCAACTATCACTTCAAATAGAGAAGTTCAAGAGTCTTCCACAACCCGCCGATTTCAGAACAGAGGCACTACAGATTAATAAGGCATTGGTGACACAGATAAGACTGTTGTGTCATAATATTTCTCAGGTTGAGCCCCTTTGTGATATAACATCATTGATAATCGATAAATCATTTGATGCTAGACAGGATTTAGAGCAGGCCGACGACACCTTGACAAATTTTCTCACTTGGCAAGACACCAGTGAGGGACAAGCAGCAAATCTGCCCAAAATCCTAGAATCACATAAGGAAATCCTATTCTTAGAATGGCAGTCTCAGTTGATGAAGGTAGAGAGAGAAGTTTCTAGATGTAAATTATCCACAAGTAACTTGATTGAATTAATCAATAACACTCTCTATTTATCTAATATGATTTCACAATGTACCCTAGGTAAATTGCTATGGGCTAAGACATTGGAGCAATCATGTAATCAGGAGTTGGAAAAGAATGGAAGGTTAATTGCAGGTATTCAAAGTTTAACTTGGGACACCTATTGGTTGTTCCTAGTAAAACCATACAGCCAGAGAGCCGCCCTCAAGTGTCTAACAGATGCAATCGGTTGTATCATTCCTGAGATACAGGATGCCACATACTCGGCTCAGCTCCATTCTTGTCTCAACCGCCCTCCAGAATTGGAACTGATGCTTGCAATCTGCCAACTCAGATAAAAGGGAAAACAACCAAAGTGATGAATCATGCTGCCGACTACCAACAAACTTGCTGTGGAGAAGATATTCAAGATCCAATTGTACCAATTAAATAGCATTTTATTTTTGTAGTTAGTTAGTTTAATTAAGTATTTATAGACCCTTTCATGCATTTAGAAAGGGTCCTCAGGTTTTGTATAAGACTCAAACCTGGAAGTTGCACTATTGTACTTCCGGTATATTTTTTTATAAAGACTGGGCCAATTATTCCAAATTTTAACGACAAGGCTTTTATGTGGATGTGCACTATTGCCTTGATATGAAAGTATCTCTGAGTTGAAAGAAGGAATTCGAATTGCGATTGATATTGGGAATGATTTACAACACATATGGTACTAATATCTATGATCTGAATTCATTCTTTTATGTGAATTTTTATTTGATTACTCTTGCTATTATTGAATATATGTATGTGTTTTCAACAACATTCTTTATATTTTTCACTATTGGATGTTTAAAGGATGTTATTCTTTTAGTCATACATGTATCAGTAATATATAAAAGATAAGTGTAACAATGTTTTATTAATTACTTTGTTCAACTATTTGAACAAAGCAATTATTATATGAATGAATGTCTTTGTTCATCAAATAGAGTCATCTATATGCTTATTTGTGAATAGGGATTATCAAACCTTGCACTTAAGAATAGAAATTTCTCGGGATAGAATAGTTATTCATATTTTTTCTTTTTTAGATTAAATCATTGATTCATTACCATTTTATAAGAAAACCAATCACTCATCCATCCCATTTTTATTCATCATTGGGAAACTAGTCCCATTATCTCCAGTCAGAGCCACCACACCAAACGAAAAAGGAGTTACATTAAGATCCGGACCAGGTGGTTTTCCCTGATGTTGTTGCAACGATTTTCGAGGCATCAACATTTTTGGCGCTAGAAGGAGGGCATGAACTATGAATGGAGAGTAATTCGAAACTTATAGACCATTCTGAGAGTAAATCTCCCTCCACCTCACCTCAGACCTTCCGTTTGCATTCTGGAACACCAGTATCCAAACGAGAAGAAGAGGAATCAACTACCACTGCTCAATCCCATCACACTCCAGAACGATTATGTCCTGAGTCTCCTGAAGTTCAGTCTCTCATCCAAAAACTTCAAGGCTTTTCGATATCACCACAGAAATCTGAAGTATCTCAAGGCAGTGAGACTTCGCAATTCAATCTACTCACCCTCTCACCAGAATTCAAAGCGGAAAGCTCGGTATTGAACCTACTGAGTTTCCTTTACCGAAAAGAAAAAAGGCTAAAAAGAACACTAAAGGATCTGACAGTGAGACCTTTTCTTCATCATCTTCCATCTCATCTTCTCCAGTGCGAAGTCAAACATCCACTCCATTACATATTGTTGTTCAGTAGGGATCACCAACTTCAACATCACAACCTATTCAATCTTCAATTCCAACTCCTCCCCAAACACCTGGAATTTCATCGGCAATTGTTGTTACTTCTAAGATGGCTCAGAATCCATGGAATAGTCTTGGTGCGGTCACTATGCCTACACCATTACATCCATTACCTGATTATCCTGAGAAATGGTTACCGAAATTTAATCCAGATGCTGGAACATTAGCCGAAGAACATAATAACAATTTCATGTTATCAGTTAATCTAAAAGGAGTAACAGAAGAAGATGTTGTCATTAGGCTTTTCCCCTACACTTTACGAGGATCAGTTGGGTCTTGGTATTTTTCCCTACCCTCTGGATCCATTACCAGCTGGAACATCTTTCAAAAGCAGTTTCTCACTAAGTATGGTGATGATAGATCTTTAACGACACTAATTAATGATCTTTCGAATCTAAGGATTGAATCTAGAGAATCTATCAAGGAGTTTAACTCCCGATTCAATAAACTCTTGAATAAGATTCCGACCGACTCCAAGCCATGTGAGCAAATCAGAAACGAGTGGTATATAACAACCCTACCTTCAAATATAGCCATTTTTGTAGATATAGCTGCAAAACCAACTTTAGCTGAAAACATGAAAGAAGCGCTTGTTGTAGAGAAATGCATTATTGCTTTAGAAAAGAAAGCTGCTCTTGAAGATAGGAAATCCAAAAAAGTTTCTTTTAAAGATGATTCAAAGAAGAAAACCCCTAAAGATCCATATGATATGGAGGGTCTACAAAAGGTCCTCAAACCAATGTCAAATGAAATGGTTGAAATCAAAAAACAAGTAGTAGAAACTTCAACAAAAAATCCATTTAGGAATTTTAAGAAACCTGAGTCAAAACCATCAAATGTTATATCTAATGCAGACTCAGATCCTGAAGAGGATGAAGAAGATGAAATAGTTTCACCATCCGATGAACCCGAAGAAGAGGAGGTTGTCGAATGCCATGGAATGTGGGACTTCATATTACCTAACTCCGACACAGAAAATGAACAAGAAACTTTCCCTGTGACTACCAGGAGTAAAGGTGCTCCTGAACCTGTTCAGTCAAATTCAAAGAAAAGGAGTTCAGGTACTACTACTACAAAGGAAAAGGTACCCACAAAGAAGTCGGCGGCAACAACACCCCAAAATGAACCATCATCCTCAAATATACCTTCAACATCTAAGACGTTGGTAGTATCGGATTCAATGGATTATAATATTATTGATGATATGAAGAAGACAAAGGCAAACATTACTATGTTTGAACTTAGCAAACTCAAACATCAGCAGAAATTGCTTCTTAAGGAACTAAATGCAGTAACTTCTTCACCTCTTCCTAGTGCTGTGATCTCTAAAGCTGCAAATGATTCAGGTCAACTACCCTCTAGTAGAATTGAAGTTAATGATACAATTTTAATTGGAGACAGATCAAATTCTCATACTCCCCCTTTCCTCTTGACCTATGAGATCTATAATCGAAATCTACACATCTGTTTGATTGACTTAGGGGCATCCTCTAATATAATGCCAGCTTTAGTTTGTTCCAAACTGAACATTGAACCCCAAAAGTCTGCAATTCATATTGTGTAGTTGGATAGAACCAAGGTCCAGGTTTAGGGGAAATCAACTCTGTAACTATCAGGTTATCAGCTGATCCACGAATGGTTCAGAGAATTGATATTTTAATTGCCGATATACCTGAATTTTATGGTTTAATCTTGAGAAGGGATTGGTTTGAGAAACTCCACGGTTATATTTCAACCGATTGGTCCCATATGTGGCTACCCTATAAAGGAAAGCCAATCAAATCAAAATCGATCGGGAGAAACATATGACCCATACTATCACTGAATTTGAACATGAGAATCAACTAATAGCATTTAATAATAATATTTTGGGGGATTACTCTTCCGAATCATTCTTTGGCAATTACACTGCCCAACCATCTCCTTTCTCAGTGAATAATTTCACATCCCAAATCGAAATTTTTTCACAAACTGACAGATCAAGATGTGTCAATATTTCTGAGAACACTGTAAATAAAATTGTTGATAATTCTTTATTTTGGTCACTATATTTTGATGGGTCTAAATCCAGTGAAGGTGCAGGAGCAGGGTGTATTTTAGTTAGCCCTGAAGCAGAAAAAACCATGTTGTCATGTAGGTTGGAATTTGAATGCATGAATAATACAGCTGAGTATGAGGCCTTAGTTCAAGGACTATATAAAGCTATTGGTCTTAAAGTTCAATATTTGAAAGTGTTTGGTGATTCAGAGATTGTCATAAAACAAGTTAGAAATACAATTCACTGTCTTTCTAATCACCTCAAACACTATCAGTCTTTGGTCCAGGAACTTATATCTCAATTTTTAGCATTCAATATTTCTCCTATCCCTAGATCCCAGAATGCAGCAGCAGACTTGCTAGCCAATGTTGCTTCTAAACTCCTACCTTCTGAAGATTACAACCCAAACAGATTTTCAGTAGAGTTAATTTTTAGACCATCAATTCCTGACAATGTCACCAATTGGCGAGTGTTCAATCATGACGAAGACATTTTAAATTTCCTGACTTCCGACAAGTCCTACGATGATCAAATCATTGATGAAAGAGATCATGACCTTCAAATGAAGGAAAAACAGGAAGAAAACTCAATACTGAAACCAGTGGTTAAACTAGAGGATCTCTACGATATTAAAGACATGTTTAAACAGGTAACCAATTCAAAGCTCCAAAGTTCCACTTTAAGATTTGAGTTGATAAACCTAGGTACTGAGGAAAACCCTCAAAACATCAATTTGGGATTAGGACTTTTTGTGGAAGAAAGAACAACATTCATTAGGTTATTAAGAAAAAACAAACATGTCTTCACTTGGAAATATGATGATTTAAAAACATACGATGCATCAATCATTCAACATACCATTCCAATGCTTTCTAAACAAAAACTAGTCCAACAGAAGTTAAGGAAAATTCATCCTAACTTAGAGAGTCAAATAAAATCCGAATTAAATAAACTCTTGAAGGCTAAGATCATTTTTCCTGTCCGACATTCAAACTGGGTCTCCAATATGGTGCTTGTTAGAAAGAAAAATGGCGACATCAGGATTTGCATAGATTTCAGAAATCTGAATAAAGCAAGCCAAAAATATAATTTCCCATTACCTACCATGGAGCAGATACTCCATTCAGTAGCTGGTTTTGAGTTAATGTCCTTTTTAGATGGTTTTTCAGGATATAACCAAATTTTGGTCCATCCTGATGACAGACTTGAAACTACCTTCAAAACTAAATGGGGAACTTATGCTTACCAAAAAATGCCTTTTGGACTTATCAATGCAGGAGCTACATTCCAAAGAGCAATGGATATAACATTCAAAGGATTGATCAATAAAATAGTAGTTGTCTATTTAGATGATATTACTGTATTTTCCAAGAAAAGGTCTAATCATTTACATGATTTAAATCAAATATTTGAACGCTGCAGAAGGTATGGTATCTCGCTCAATCCCAAAAATTCCTTCTTTACTCTTAATCAAGGAAAGCTCTTGGGCTTCATTGTTTCCAAAGATGGTATTTATATTGATCCGGATAGAATTAAAGAGATTTATGATATTCCATTCCCACATAACAAAAAATCCATGCAGTCATTTTTAGGTCAAATTAACTTTGTTAAAAGATTTGTTCCAGATTTTTCCCAGATTATTTTACCATTGCAAACAATGATTAAGAAAAATTCGGTGTTTAGGTTGGGATCTGCAGAAAAAGAGGCGTTTGACTCTATCAAACAATCAATAATTAATGCCCCTGCTTCAAACACTCCCAATTTTTCAAATCATTTCATACTGTATACTCTCGCATCCACTTCGTCTTATGCAGCAATGCTGACTCAGATTAATGATCAAAACTTGGAGGCACCAATTTCATTCTATAGTTCGAATCTTCAAGGTGCTGAACTTAATTATTCAGAAGTTGAAAAACAAGCCTTTGCTGTGTACAAAGCTGTCAAACACTACAGACCCTTCCTTTTAAAATCTCATACAAAAGTTATAGTTCATTTTTCAGCAGTAAGACAATTACTAATCAAAAGGGAATTAGGAGAAAAAAGGGCAAATTGGGTCACAACACTACAAGAATATGACTTGGAAATTAAGCCAGCAAAGATTGTCAGAGGCCAAGGTTTTTGCAGGTTATTGGTAGCAACATCCAATATTCAAGAATCAGAGGGTACAAAACATACTGAAGAAATCAATCAGATAAGTATCATTGATCTTGAATCACAATACGCAGATTTGATCTTCTATTTAAAAAATGGATATGCACCTCCTAATCTTTCCTATAAAAACAAACGTGCCATTAGATTAAAAGAAAAAAACTTCAAAATTATAGATGATGTACTTTTTAGGCGAAATTATGATTCAATTTTATTAAGATGCCTAGAAAAACCTGAAGCGCAAAAAGTTTTGCAGGAGCTACATGACGAACCAGCAGGAGGACATTTTGGAGCTGATACAACAGCCCACAAAAATCATTCATGCTGGATATTATTGGCCCACCCTATTCAGAGATACTCACGAATACGTAAGGAGATGTCGAAGTTGTCAAATCTCCAGTGGAAGACAAAGAAAACCAGCTTTCCCTTTGCAACCAGTCAACATTGAACAACCTTTCAAGCAATGGGGATTGGATATCATTGGGGAAATCACTCCACAGTAATCCAAACAACATAAGTATATCCTTACTACTACTGATTACTTTACTAAGTGGGTTGAAGCAATTCCTTTGAAGACAACAAACTCTGAAGTAATTATAGAATTTATTGATCAATTCATCATTACCAGGTTTGGTGTCCCAAATGCTCTTGTTTTTGATAATGCATCTTATTTCTCTGGAAATTCTGTGTTTGAGTTCGCTATTAAAAGAGGATTTAAATTGAAATATTCTGCGAATTACTATCCCCAAGGTAATGGTTTAGTAGAATCTACCAATAAAAATCTAGTCAAAATTATTAAGCGAACTATTGAGCAGAATCATAAAAACTGGCATAAATCTTTGCTATTTGCACTATGGGCTGACAGAATAACACAAAAGGCTTCCATATGTACTTCTCCATTTAATCTTGTATATGGGAAAGAAGCAGTTTTACCAACCAATTTATTTCTTCCTTCTCTAACCCTAGTGCAGTTTATTGAAGAAAGTCCCCCATCTTCTATTCAACTAAGACATGATCAAATCTTAAAATTAGAAGAAGAAAGAGAAAAGGCCAAAATTATTCATGCAAAACATCAACAAATTATCAAGTCATCTTTTGATTCAAATTCATCCAGTTCAAAACAATTACAAGTTGGTGATCTAGTTCTGAAATGGGACAAAGCCCATGAAGATAAAGGAAAACACACTAAGTTCCAGAAAATGTGGCTCGGACAATTTCAAATCAATGAGAAGATAGGCCATTCTACTTTCATATTGCAAGATCTATCAGGTAAGGGAGATTCTCTTCCTGTTAATGGCCTTATCTTGAAAAAATTCTTCAATTGAGGAGGTAACCCCTTCTCCTTTTGTAAATATTCAATTTTCAGCAAAATTTGTGCTCATAGTTTTTAGGATTATTAGGAAATAAAGTTGTAAGATATCTCCCATTGGCCTTTGCTATATTGAAAAAGTTGCTCAAAAGAAATAGTTTTGATATTTACTTTTAAAATGGAAACCTTAAACAAAAGGAAAATTTATAGGAAATTAGGTATATTTAGATTCTAAAACCCCACTTCATTTTTGTGAAATCTTCTCTAGATTTAGAAATACTATAAATCATTTTAATGTTTTCAAATGGCCAAAAAATGGTTGTCAATATCAAAACAGAAACTGATTCAATCTTAGCATCTCCAACTCTTACCCTGTCATCCATGCTCTCTTAAGGAGAAAATTGTCCATCCCATTCATTAAAGTTTATGATTACTCAGAGTGTAATTATAAAATATATTTGATATAAAAGATAAGGGGTCTTATCACAAGCCTGCTTACCATGATCATTGGGGAATAATTTAACTCACATTACCAATACTTCATACCAAAATAGGGTAATGGATTATAATCATAAGACAAGGGGTCTCATCACGAGCTAGCTTGTTCAGTTAGATTACAACCAGTGAATGGCATTGTCAAACAGCTGGCCACCAAACCAGGACAATGGCTTTTTATCTTGCAATAAATAATAAAAGAAAAGAAATACAAAATATGAAGGCATATTTTTGGATTCATTCTTTTAATTATACTCTGAAATGGATGGGATAATGGACAATCAAATGGTTAAAAGGTATCCCTGTCGAGACTATGAACGTTTGCTGGCAGCAGAGGCTCTACCTATGACAAATGAGTCATTAAAAATCTAAGTTGGAAAGGTTCTTTGTTTTATCATTATCAACCAATAAAGGCTAATTTAAAACTTGGAATGTATTTAATTTTAACAAGAGAAGGAACTAGCAAAAATAGCTCTTATTAAATTCAGAATTTATGTATACCTAGTTATATTAGAATTTTCCTCTTTGGTAAGATTTCTATATAAAGAAAGTTTAAGTATTTCAACATTTTTCAGAGATAACTGTTTCTCCCAGTGAATCGCCAATTGTTGTGCTGTACAACAACCCCCCATTTCATAAAATTTTATCTTTAACTATAATATGAAATGGGTCCCTTTTTAGATTTATGAATAAAATTGGTATCAACTCATTCTTCATCAAAAGGTTCGAAAGAAACAATACATTATAAACCTTTTGAATAAATATAAAATGGTCTTAAGAAATAAATAAATAATACTTTATTATTGCGATAAAGCGATCGCAAGATCGCATATCGCAACAACAAGGGATGCATAACGAAAAGACCCATTGGTTTACCCCGATCCGAAAAGTGAATAACTATCGGATATCGGGAAAGGCAAGCAAGTGTAATGAAAGGCCTTCTCACTTTTCTCCGATGCGATATCGTTATCTGCAATCGGGGAGTGTAGCACACACACATTAAAGGCACCCTTTAAAAAATCCCGATGTGAATAAGCTGTATCGCCATCGGGGATCAGGGATTTTGCAATGACACAAATATTACCACTCGAGCATTTCTCCGATTCCAATTGCGATAAAGCTAAGCGCGAATTTCAAAAAAGATTGAAAAGGCATGGGTATATTATGTTAAGTTATTATTAAAAGCCTTCCCGTTCTCGATAGTGATTCACTTGTGATTAACCGCCAAAAATCAAAGCCACGCTTGAATGAATCATTAGGTGAATAAACGATATGATGGGCATTTAAATGATTGACAGGTTAAAGTGGCCAATTAATGGATAAGTTATGCCGAGATCTCCCCATAGATTGTATATGCGGCAGTATTATTTTAATCTTTCATTATTCGTTAATTGATATAACTCTTTCATATTTGGCTCGCACCACTTATTCTCTCTATTACGTTCATTTTACCTTCTGCGCAGAGCTTCACCGAGGCAACAAATTCAAGCCAAATGGGGAAGAAATCCAAGAGATTTGCAGCAGCTTCAGCTCCCACAGTAACAGGACAATCTACCGCTTATCCAGGACCAAGCAAGAAAGGATTGATTTCAGACACTACCTGTCTTGGCCTCAGCAACACTAGCTGGCAAAGTATCTATAATCTAATTGAAGCTGAAGAGCCTGAAATGGTATCGATGCAAGCTACTGCAGATTCAACCAGAAAGTCAAAGGATACCCTAAAGGATTTAGCCGACTCCTATCTACACTGAATAACAGCTCGAGAGAAAATTCTTCTGTATGCAGATGTAGTGCGGTGGGCAGTTGAGGAAATCTTTGTTACGAATAGAACATTCTACACAATCGACGGGAGAGTCTTTGGCTCGTTTCAACCTAATGATTTGAGAAAAATGTACCACTTGCCTGAACCACAGAAGAAATAAAACAAAGCATTTCTGGAGAAGTTCAGAAGTGAGAATGAAACTGAATCAACACCTATTCGGGAATGGAGACAGAACCCTGCAAGGCACAAGCATGAATCTTCGGGTAAGTACTCTGTCAATTCATTATGTTTTCCTTATTGTTACGCCGGGGCGATGATGTGTAGGATTTGGGGATTACGTGATTCCGCAAAATTCTCAATTGAAATGGTTCCTTTAATGGAAGCAACAACCAATAGTGAGATAATGGATTGGGGAAATATATTATCTGATAAGTTAACCACTGCTATTCTTGAGTTTAGAAATAAAACTCGCGTCACCGATAGGTCTATTCCTCCGTTTTATTTTAGTGCCTATATTTTAGATACTCTTTGTTTCAACTCTAAATTTCCTGTGCTGGGGTGGACATGGACTCCACAAGACCCTATGCCGATTCACATTTATCACCAGAAGCTGTGGAAAGCACATTATAAGGATCACCAGTATCAAGTTTGTAATGGTTGTATGTTGCCCATTTACCATGCCATTTTTGATAAGCCTACTCCGAAGATTTCTTCACAAGCAGAGATTGACCTAACCACTCTAGGAAACTAGTTCGGAGAGGATAAATTCACATACATAAGAGTTTTCGGTAGCCTTGCCAGGCCTCATGTCCTTCCCTTGTACATACCCGACAAGCTATTGGCTAGAGAATTAGCCTATCAGATTACGTCCGTAGGAGCAACCAAGACTCTGAGGACTTCAAAGAAGCAGGTTTGGCCTCCATTTCCTCTAAGATGCGGTGTCTATACTCTGCATGACTATAAGCATGAAGAGAAGGAAGCAGACAAGATAAATATGCTAAATCTCGCCACCTTATCTAATAGGCGATTTGACCCAAGGAAAATCGTCTATAATGTACTTGAACAAGCAAAACTCACAAAGTTTGATCATAAAGAAGACAATTTTGATGAATTATTTTCTTATTTCAGGTCCAAGCACTGGCTAAAATGAGATATAACGATGAAGGGTTAGTAGAATTCAATAAACTCAGAGAGCAGAGGTTGCAAACTCTCCCTCTGGATTTACTAGCTACTGCCCCGACGACATAATCAAGCGAGCCTAAAAAACAACTCACCGACAAACCTCCTGCTGCATCAAAGATTCTTGAGACAGATAAAGAGAAAGAGCAGGAGGAAGTACAGAGGAAAGAGCAGGAGGAAGTACAGAGGAAAGAGCAGGAGAAAATACAGGAGGAAGAGGAGCAAAATAAGGGCAGCGAGAATGTTAATGTGGATACCCAGATTTATCTGAAATTACTCCAAGAATGGCAGCAATTTGACTCCATCATAAGCAATTTGGAAGGTCCAAAAGGTGACGATACACCCAAAGCACCAGATACACAGGATACAACATCAACAAAGGTTCCGAGTCAAGGAACCGGTGGCCTACCCCCTAGTACAGACTTAGAAATAATTCCAAAGGATCCCTCGGATCAAATCATTTTGTAGGTGGAGGATATACCTCCATTAGACGTCTTTTACAGTCCAAAACACAGGGCTGTAGTGAAGCGACAACGGAAAAGGAGAAGGCTCGATCAACCTTCCCTGTTTCTAGAACAAACAGAGACAACCAACGTAGTTTGGAAAGAGGAGTTTGATCCTTCCGATGACCTAACGAAGCTTTCCCAGTATGCCAGAGCCTATTCGGCGGCCACCATGGACAAGGCATCAGAAGTGAGTAATCTACTAAAAGAAAAAGACCAGGCAATTATTTTTTTGCAAACGCAGCCGTCGGAGGCACAACAGAAAGTTGAACAGTTGGAACAACAATTGTCAACACACCAGCAATTAAATAATCAATTGAATAAGCAGTTACTTGAAGAAAAACAGAGAGTAGATTCAAGCGCGATTCAAAAGCAGAAAGAATTATCAGAAACATTGGAAAAATTGAAGACGATGAATGAACTAATGGCGAAAACAAAAGATGAGCAAATTTCTCAACTATCACTTCAAATAGAGAAGTTCAAGAGTCTTCCACAACCTGCCGATTTCAGAACAGAGGCACTACAGATTAATAAGGAATTGGTGACACAGATAAGATTGTTGTGTCATAATATTTCTCAGGTTGAGCCCCTTTGTGATATAACAACATCGATAATCGATAAATCAGTTGATGCTAGACAGGATTTAGAGCAGGCCGATGACACCTTGACAAATTTTTCACTTGGCAAGACACCAGTGAGGGACAGGCAACAAATCTGCCCAAAATCCTAGAATCACATAAGGAAATCTTATTCTTAGAATGGCAGTCTCAGTTGATGAAGGTAGAAAGAGAAGTTTCTAGATGTAAATTATCCACAAGTAACTTGATTGAATTAATCAATAACACTCTCTATTTATCTAATATGATTTCACAATGTACCCCAGGTAAATTGCTATTGGCTAAGACATTGGAGCAATCATGTAATCAGGAGCTGGAAAAGAATGGAAGGTTAATTGCAGGTATTCAAAGTTTAACTTGGGACACCTATTGGTTGTTCCTAGTAAAACCAAACAGCCAGAGAGCCACCCTCAAGTGTCTAACAGATGCAATCGGTTGTATCATTCCCGAGATACAGGATGCCACATACTCGACTTAGCTCCATTCTCGTCTCAGCCGCCCTCCAGAATTGGAACCGATGCTTTCAATCTGCCAACTCAGATCAAAGGGAAAACAGCTGAAGTGATGAATCATGCTGCCAACTACCAACAAACTTGCTGTGGAGAATATATTCAAGATCCAATTGTACCAATTAAATAGCATTTTATTTTTGTATTTAGTTAGTTTAATCCTCAGTTTTTGTATAAGACTCAAACCTGGAAGTTGCACTATTGTACTTCTGATATTTTTTTTATAAAGACTGGGCCAATTATTCCAAATTTTAACGACGAAGCTTTTATGTGGATGTGCACTATTGCCTTGATATGAAAGTATCTCTGAGTTGAAAGAAGGAATTCGAATTGCGATTGATATTGGGAATGATTTACAACACATATGGTACTACTATCTATGATCTGAATTCATTCTTTTTATGTGAATTGTTATTTGATTACTCTTGCTATTATTGAATATATGTATGTGTTTTCAACATCATTCTTTATATTTTTCACTATTGGATGTTTAAAGGATGTTATTCTTTTAGTCATACATGTATCAGTAATATATAAAAGATAAGTGTAACAATGTTTTATTAATTACTTTGTTCAACTATTTGAACAAAGCAATTATTATATGAATGAATGTCTTTGTTCATCAAATAGAGTAATCTATATGCTTATTTGTGAATAGGGATTATGAAACGTTGCACTTAACAATATAAATTTCCCGGGATAGAATAGTTATTCATATTTTCACTTTTTTTAGATTAAATCATTCATCCATTACCATTTTATAAGAAAACCAATCACTCATCCATCCCATTTTTATTCATCATTGGGAAACTGGTCCCATTATCTCTAGTCAGAGCCACCACACCAAACGGAAAAGGAGCTTAAGGTCCGGACCGGGTGGTTTTCCCCGATGTTGTTGCAACGATTTTTGAGGCATCAAAATTTTTGGCGCTAGAAGGAGGGCATGAACTATGAACGGTGAGTAAATCGAAACTTATAGACCATTCTGAGAGTAAATCTCCCTCCACCTCACCTTGGACCTCCCATTTGCATTCTGGAACACCAGTATCCAAACGAGAAGAAGAGGAATCAACTACCACTGCTCAATCCCATCACACTCCAGAACGATTAAGTCCTGAGTCTCCTGAAGTTTAGTCTCTCATCCAGAAACTTCAAGGCTTTTCGATATCACCACAGAAATCTAAAGTATCTCAAGGTAGTGAGACTTCGCAATTCAATCTACCTCACCCTCTCACCAGACTTCAAAGCGGAAAGCTCGGTATTGAACCTACTGAGTTTCCTTTACCGAAAAGGAAAAAGGCTAAAAAGAACACTGAAGGATCTGACAGTGAGACCTTTTCTTCATCATCTTCCATCTCATCTTCTCCAGTGTGAAGTCAAACATCCACTCCTCCATTACATATTGTTGTTCAGCAGGGATCACCAACTTCAACATCACAACCTATTCAATCTTCAATACCAACTCCTCCCCAAACACCTGGAATTTCATCGACAATTGTTGTTACTTCTAAGATGGCTCAGAATCCACGTAATAGTCCTGGTGTGGTCACTATGCGTGCACCATTACATCCATTACCTGATTATCTTGAGAAATGGTTACCAAAATTTAATCCAGATGCTGGAACATTAGCCGAAGAACATATTAACAATTTCATGCTATCAGTTAATCTAAAAGGAGTAACAAAAGAAGATGTTGTCGTTAGGCTTTTCCCCTACACTTTATAAGGGTCAGCTGGGTCTTGGTATTTTTCCCTACCCTCTGGATCCATTACCAGCTAGAACATATTTCAAGAGCAGTTTCTCACTAAGTATGGTGATGATAGATCTTTAGCGACACTAATTAATGATCTTCCGAATCTAAGGATTGAATCTAGAGAACCTATCAAGGAGTTTAACTCCCGATTCAATAAACTCTTGAATAAGATTCTGACCAACTCCAAGCCAAATGAGCAAATTAGAAGTGAGTGGTATATAATAGCCCTACCTTCAAATATATCCATTTTTGTGGATAGAGCTGCAAAACCAACTTTAGCCGAAAACATGAAAGAAGTGCTTGCTGTATAGAAACGCATTATTGCTTTAGAAAAGAAAGCTGCTCTTGAAGATAGGAAATCCAAAAAAGTTTCTTTTAAAGATGATTCAAAGAAAAACCCCTAAAGATCCATATGATATGGAGGGTCTACAAAAGGTCCTCAAAACAATGTCAAATGAAATGGTTGAATTCAAAAAACAAGTAGGAGAAACTTCAACCAAAAATCCATTTAGGAATTTTAAGAAACCTGAGTCAAAACCACCAAATGTTATATCTAATGCAGACTCAGATCCTGAAGAGGATGAAGAAGATGAAATAGTTTCACCATTCGATGAACCCGAAGAAGAGGAGGTTTTCGAATGCCATGGAATGTGGGACTTCATATTACCCAACTCCGACACATAAAATGAACAAGAAGCTTTCCCTGTGACTACCAGGAGTAAAGGTACTCTTGAACCTGTTCAATCAAATTCAAAGAAAAGGAGTGCAGGTACTACTACTACAAAGGAAAAGATACCCACAAAGAACTCAGCGGCAACAACACCCCAAAACCAACCATCATCCTCAAATATACCTTCAACATCTAAGACGTTGGTAGTATCGGATTCAATGGATTACAATATTATTGATGATATGAAGAAGACAAAGGCAAACATTACTATGTTTGAACTTAGAAACTCAAACATCAGCAGAAATTGCTTTTTAAGGAACTAAATGCAGTACCTTCTTCACCTCTTCCTAGTGCTGTGATCTCTAAAGCTGCAAATGATTTAGGTCAACCGCCTTCTGGTAGAATTGAAGCTATTGATACAATTTTAATTGGAGGCAGATCAAATTCCCATACTCCCCCTTTCCTCTTGACCTATGAGATTTATAATCGAAATCTACACAACTGTTTGATTGACTTAGGGGCATCCTCTAATATAATGCCAACTTCAGTTTGTTCCAAACTGAACATTGAACCCCAAAAGTCTGCAATTCATATTGTGTAGTTGGATAGAACCAAGGTCCAGGTTTTAGGGGAAATCAACTCTATAACTATCAGGTTATCAGCTGATCCATGAGTGGTTCAGAGAATTGATATTTTAATTGCCAATATACCTGAATTTTATGGTTTAATCTTGAGTAGGGATTGGTCTAAGAAACTCCATGGTTAGATTTCAACCGATTGGTCCCATATGTGGCTACCCTATAAAGGAAAGCTAAATCAAATCAAAATCAATCGGGAGAAACATATGACCCATATTGTCACTGAATTTGAACAGGAGAATCAACCAATAGCATTTAGTAATAATATTTTGGGGAATTACTCTTCCGAATCATTCTTTGGCAATTACACTGCCCAACCATCTCCTTTCTCAGTGAATAATTTCACATCCCAAATCGAAAATTTTTCACAAACTGACAAATCAAGATGTGTTAATATTGCTGAGAACGTTGTAAATAAAATTGTTGATAATTCTTTATTTTGGTCACTATACTTTGATGGGTCTAAATCCAGTGAAGGTGCAGGAGCAGGGTGTATTTTAGTTAGCCCTGAAGCAGAAAAAACCATGTTGTCATGTAGGTTGGAATTTGAATGCATGAATAATACAGCTGAGTATGAGGCCTTAGTTCAAGGACTATATAAAGCTATTGGTCTTAAAGTTCAATATTTGAAAGTGTTTGGTGATTCAGAGATTGTCATAAAACAAGTTAGAAATACAATTCACTATCTTTCTAATCACCTCAAACACTATCAGTCTTTGGTCCAGGAACTTATATCTCAATTTTTAGCATTCAATATTTCTCCTATCCCTAGATCCCAGAATGCAGCAGCAGACTTGCTAGCCAATGTTGCTTCTAAACTCCTATCTTCCGAAGATTACAACCCAGACAGATTTTCAGTAGAGTTAATTTTTAGACCATCAATTCCTGACAATGTCACCAATTGGCAAGTGTTCAATCATGACGAAGACATTTTAAATTTCCTAACTTTCGACAAGTCCTATGATGATCAAATCATTGATGAAAGCGATCACGACCTTCAAATGAAGGAAAAACAGGAAGAAAACTCAATATCGAAACCAGTGGTTAAACTAGAGGATCTCTACGATATTAAAGACAAGTTTAAACAGGTAACCAATTCAAAGCTCCAAAGTTTCACTTTAAGATTTGAGTTGATAAACCTAGGTACTGAGGAAAACCCTCAAAACATCAATTTGGATTAGGACTTTCTGTGGAAGAAAGAACAACATTCATTAGGTTATTAAGAAAAAATAAACATGTCTTCACTTGGAAATATGATGATTTAAAAACATACGATGCATCAATCATTCAACATACCATTCCAATGCTTTATGAACAAAAAACAGTCCAACAGAAGTTAAGGAAAATTCATCCTAACTTAGAGAGTCAAATAAAATCCGAACTAAATAAACTCTTGAAGGCTAATATCATTTTTCCTGTCCGGCATTCAAACTGGGTCTCCAATATGGTGCCTGTTAGAAAGAAAAATGGCGACATCAGGATTTGCATAGATTTCAGAAATCTTAATAAAGCAAGCCAAAAAGATAATTTTCCATTACCTACCATGGAGCAGTTACTCCATTCAGTAACTGGTTTTGAGTTAATGTCCTTTTTAGATGGTTTTTTAGGATATAACCAAATTTTGGTCCATCCTGATGATAGACTTAAAACTACCTTCATAACTAAATGGGGAACTTATGCTTACCAAAAAATGCCTTTTGGACTTATCAATGCAGGAGATACATTCCAAAGAGAAATGGATATAGCATTCAAAGGATTGATCAATAAAACAGTAGTTGTCTATTTGGATGATATTACTGTATTTTCCAAGAAAAGGTCTAATCATTTACATGATTTAAATCAAATCTTTGAACGCTGCAGAAGGTATGGTATCTCGCTCAATCCCAAAAAATCCTTCTTTGCTCTTAATCAAGGAAAGCTCTTGGGCTTCATTGTTTCCAAAGATGGTATTTATATTGATCCGGATATAATTAAAGAGATTTTTGATATTCATTCCCTCATAACAAAAAATCCATGCAGTCATTTTTAGGTCAAATTAACTTTGTTAAAAGATTTGTTCCAGATTTTTCCCAGATTAATTTACCATTGCAAACAAGGATTAAGAAAAATTCGGTGTTTAGGTGGGGATCTGTAGAAAAAGAGGCATTTGACTCTAAATCAATAATTAATGCCCCTGCTTTAAACACTCCCAATTTTTCAAATCATTTCATATTCTATACTCTCGCATCGACTTCATCTTATGCAGCAGTGCTGACTTAGATTAATGATAAAAACTTGGAGGCACCAATTTCATTATATAGTTCGAATCTTCAAGGTGTTGAACTTAATTATTCAGAAGTTGAAAAACAAGCCTTTGCTGTGTACAAAGCTGTCAAACACTACAGACCCTTCCTTTTAAAAGCTCATACAAAAGTTATAGTTCCTTTTTCAGCAGTAAGACAATTACTAATCCAAAGGGACTTAGGAGAAAAAAGGGAAAATTGGGTCACAACATTACAAGAATATGACTTGGAAATTAAGCCAGCAAAGATTGTCAGAGGCCAAGGTTTTTGCAGGTTATTGGTAGGAGCATCCAATATTCAAGAACCAGAGGGTATAGAACATACTGAAGAAATCAATCAGATAAGTATCATTGATCCTGAATCACAATATGCAGATTTGATCTTCTATTTAAAAAATGGATATGCACCTCCTAATCTTTCCTATAAAAACAAGTGTGCCATTAGATTAAAAGCAAAAAACTTCATAATTATAGATGATGTACTTTTAGGCGAAATTATGATTCAATTTTATTAAGATGCCTAGAAAAACCTGAAGCGCAAAAAGTTTTACAGGAGCTACATGACGGACCAACAGGAGGACATTTTGGAGCTGATACAACAGCCCACAAAATCATTCATGCTGGATATTATTGGCCCACCCTATTTAGATATACTCACGAATACGTAAGGAGATGTCGAAGTTGTCAAATCTCCAGTGGAAGACAAAGAAAACTAGCTTTCCCTTTGCAACCAGTCAACATTGAACAACCTTTCGAGCAATGGGGATTGGATATCATTGGGGAAATCACTCCACAGTCATCCAAACAACATAAGTATATCCTTACTGCTACTGATTAATTTACTAAGTGGGTTGAGGCAATTCCTCTGAAGATAAATAACTCTGAAGCAATTATAGAGTTTATAGATCAATTCATTATTACCAGGTTTAGTGTCCCAAATGCTCTTGTTTTTGACAATGCATCTTATTTCTCTAGAAATTCTATGTTTGATTTCGCTATCAAAAGAGGGTTTAAATTGAAATATTCTGCGAATTACTATCCCCAAGGTAATAGTTTAGCAGAATCCACCAATAAAATCTCGTCAAAATCATTAAGCGAACTATTGAACAGAATCATAAAAACTGGCATAAATCTTTGATATTTGCACTATGGGCTAACAGAATAACGCAGAAGGCTTCCATAGGTACTTCTCCATTTAATCTTGTATATGGGAAGGAAGCAGTCATACCAACCAATTTGATACTTCCATCTCTAGCCTTAGTGCAGTTTATTGAAGAAAGTCCCTCATCTTCTATTCAACTAAGATATGATCAAATTTTAAAATTAGAAGAAGAAAGGGAAAAAGCTATAAATATACATGCAAAACATCAGCAAATTATCAAGTCATCTTTTGATTCAACTTCATCCAGTTCAAAACAATTACAAGTTGGTGATCTAGTTCTGAAATGGGACAAAGCCCATGAGGAAAAAGGAAAACACACTAAGTTCCAGATAATGTGGCTCGAACCATTTCTAATCAATGAGAAGATAGGCCATTATACTTTCATATTGCAAGATCTATCAGGTAAGAGGGATTCTCTTCTTGTTAATGGCCTTATCTTGAAAAAATTCTTCAATTGAGGAGGTAACCCCTTCTCCCTTTGTAAATATTCAATTTTCAGCAAAATTTGTGTTCATAGTTTTTAGGATCATTGGAAAATAAAGTTGTAAGATATCTTCCATTGGCCTCTGCTATATTGAAAAAGTTTCTCAAAAGAAATATTTTTGATATTTACTTTTAAAATGGAAACCTTAAACAAAAGGAAAATTTCCAGGAAATTAGGTATATTTAGATTCTAAAACCCCATTTTATTTTTGTGAAATCTTCTCAAGATTTAGAAGTACTGTAAATCATTTTAATGTTTTCAAATGGCCAAAAACAGTTATCAATACAAAAACAGAAACTGATTCAATCTTAGCATCTTCAACTCTTACCCTGTCATCCATGCTCTCTTAAGGAGAAAATTGTTTATCCCATTAATCAAAGTTTATGATTATTCAGAGTGTAATTCTAAAATATATTTGATATAAAATATAAGGGGTCTTATTACAAGCCTGCTTACCATGATCATTGGGGAATAGTTCAACTAACATTACCAATACTGCATACCAAAACAAGGTAATGGCTTATAATTATAAGACAAGGGGTCTCATCATGAGCCAACTTGTTCAGTTAAATTACAACCAATGAGTGGCACTGTCAAATAGATGGCCACCAAACCAGGACAATGGCTTTTTATCTTACAAAATAAGAAAAAAGAAAAACAAAATATGAAAGTCATATTTCTGAATTCATTCTTTTAATTATACTCTAAAATGGATGGGAAAATGGACGATTAAATGGTTAAAAGGTATCCCTGTCGAGACTATAAACGTTTGCTGGCAGTAGAGGCTCTACCTATGACAAAGGAGTCATTATAAAGCTAAGTTGGAAAGGTTCTTTGTTTTATCATTATCAACCAATTAAGGCTAGTTTAAAACTTAGAATGTATTCAATTTTAACAAGAGAAGAAAATAGCAAAAATAACTATTATTAGATTCAGAATTTATGTATACCTAGTTATATTAGAATTCTCCTCTTAGATAAGATTTCTATATAAAGAAATTTTAAGTATTTCAACATTTTTTAGAGATAACTGTTTCTCCTAGTGAATCGCCAATTGTTGTGCTAAACAACAACCCCCCATTTCATAAAATTTTTCTTTCTAACTTTAATATGAAATGGGTCCCTTTTAAACATAGATGTGTGAATAAAATTGGTATGAACTCATCATTACAAAATCCTTCATCAAAAGGTCCAAATGAAACGATATATTATAAACCTTTTGAACAAATATGAAATCGGTCTTATGAAATAAATATATAATTCTTTATTATTGCGATAAAGCGATCGTAAGATCGCATATCGCAACAACAAGGAAAACATAATATAAAGACCCATTGATTTACCTCGATCTGAAAAGGGAATAACTATCGGTTATTGGGAAAGGCAAGCAAATATAACAAAAGGCCCTCCCACTATTTCTCTGATGCGATATCGCTATCGGCAATCAGGGTATGTAATACACCACATGTTAAGACGCCTTTAAAATCTCCCGATGCGATAAGGTGTAACGCCATCGGGGATCGGCGATTTTGAAACAACATAAGTATTACGACCCGAGCACATCTCTGATTGCGATCTGATAAAGTAAGGCGCGAGTTTCAAAATAGATTTAAAAGGTTTGCATGAATTATTTGGGATTATTATTAAAAGACTTCCCGTTCCTGATAGTGATTTACTTGTGATTATCCGCCAAAAAAATCAAGCCACGCTTGAATGAATCATTTGGCATATAAACGATATGATGGGTATTTAAAATGATTGACAGGTTAAGTGGCCAATTAATGAAGCAGTTATGCCAAGATCTCCCTTGAGATTGTATCTGCAGGAGGATTATTTTAATCTTTCATTACTCGCTAATTGATATAACTCTTTCATATTGGCTCGCACCACCTATTCTCTGTATTACGTTCATTTTATTCCTTGCGCAGAGCTCTGCCGAAACAACAAGTTAAAGCCAAATGGGAAAGAAATTCAAGAGATCTGTGGCAGCAGCGGCTCCCACAGTAACACGACAATCTACCACTGATCCAGGACTAAGCAAAAAGGGATTGATTTCAGACACTACATCTCTTGGCCTTGAAAACACAAGCTGGCAAAGCATATATAATCTAAATGAAGCAGAGATGTCTGAAACAATATCAGTACAAGCTACCGCAGATTCAACTAGAAAATCATAGGCTTCCCTGAAAGACTTAGCTGACTCATATCTACACCGAATATCAGCTCGTGAAAAAATTCTTCCATACACAGATGTAGTGCGATGGGCAGTAGAAGAAATCCCTGTTTTAAACAAAATATTTTGCACAGTCGACATAAGGGTCTTCGGCTCATTCTAACCTGATGATTTAAGGAAAATGTATCACTTGCCTGAAATTCAAAAGAAATACAATAAAGCATTTCTTGAGAAGTTCGCAAGTGAGAATGAGACTGAATCGACCCCAATTCGAGAGTGGAGACAGAACCCTGCAAGGCACAAACATGAATCTTCAGGTAAGTACTCTGTAGATTCATTATGTTCTCCTTACTGTTATGCTGGGGCGATGATGTGTAGAATTTGGGGAGTACATGATTCTGCAAAATTCACTATTGAAATGGTTCCTTTAATGGAAGCGGCAGTTAGCAGTGAGATAATGGATTGGGGAAATATATTGTTAGATAAATTAGCCATTGCCATTCTTGAGTTTAGAAATAAAACTCGCGTGACCGATAGGTCTATTCCTCTGTTTTATTTTAGTGCTTATATTTTAGATACACTTTGTTTCAATTCTGAATTTCCTGTACTGGGGTGGAGATGGACTTCACAAGACCCCATGCCAATTCAAATTTATCACCAAAAGTTGTGGAAAGCGCACTATAAGAAAACTTTTACCAAATCTGTAATGGTTTTATGTTCCCTATTTACCGTGCTATTTTTGATAAGCTTGCCCCAAATATTTCTTCGGAAGCAGAGATTGAACTAACCGCTCTAGGAAACTGGTTTGGGGAGGATAAGTTCACATACATAAGGGTTTTTGGTAGCCTGGCAAGACCTCATGTCCTTCCTCTGTACATACCTGACAAGCTGTTAGCCCGACAATTGGCCTATCAAAGTACAACCGCAGGAACATCCAAGACTCTCAGGATTTCAAAAAAGCAGGCTTGGCCTACTTTTCCTTTGAGATGTGGTGTTTATACTTTGCACAACTACAAGCATGCGGAGAAGGAAGCAGAGAAAATAAACATGCTTAATCTGGCAACCATTCCTAATAGGCAATTCGATCCAAGGAAAGTTGCCTATACCATGCTTGAACAAGCCAAACTTACAAGGTTTGATGATTTTGATGACTTGTTTTCTTCGGCAGAGTCATTATTCCAGGTACAAGCACTGGCCAAAATGAGATATAACGATGAAAGGCTAGTAGAATTCAATAAGCTCAGAGAACAGAGGTTGCAAACTCTACCTCTGGACTTATTAGCTACTACCCGACAACACAATCAAGCGAGCCTGAACAACAACTCATTGACAAACCTCCTGCTGTATCAAAGATTCAAGAGAAATGACAGGAGAAAGGGCAAGAGAAATAGCAGGAGAAAGAGCAAAAAAAGGAGCAGGATAAGGGCAGCGAAAACATCAATGTGGATACACAGATTGATCCTAAACTACTCCAATAATGGCAACAATTTGACTCCATTATAAGCAATCTGGAAGGTTCAAAAGGTGCCAATACACCCAAAGTAACAGATGGACAAGATACAACGTCAACAAAGGTTCCGAATGAAGAAACCAGTGGCCTACCCCCTAGCACGGATTTAGAAATGATTCCAAAAGATCCCTACAATCAAATTATTTTACAAGTGGAGGACATAGCTCCATTAGATGTCTTTTACAGTCCAAAACACAGGGCTATAGTGAAAAGACAAAGGAAAACGAGAAGACTTGATCAACCTTCCCTGTTTCTAGAGCAAACAGAGACAACTAATGTAGTGTGGAAAGAAGAGTTTGACCCTTCCGATGACCTAACAAAGCTTTCTCAGTATGCAGAGCTTATTCGGCAGCCACTATGGACAAGGCATCGAAAGTGAGTAATCTACTTAAAGAAAAGGATCAAGCAATTATTTTGTTGCAATCACAGGTGTCCGAAGCACAACATAAAATTGAACAGTTGGAACAACAATTATCAACACAACAACAATTAAACAATCAATTGAATAAGCAATTGCTTAAAGAGAAATAGAGAATAGACTCAAGCACAATAACAAAGCAGAAAGAATTATCCGAAGCATTGGCCAGATTAAAGATGATGAATGAACTAATGATGAAAACGAAAGATGAGCAAAGCGCTCAACTGTCACTTCAAGTAGAGAAGTTCAAGAGTCTTCCACAACCTGCCGATTTCAGGTCCGAAGCGCTACAAATTAACAAGGCATTGGTGACACAGTTAAGACTGTTATGTCATAACATTTCTCTGGTTGAGCCCCTTTGTGATATAACGCCATCAATAGTTGAAAAATTAATTGATGCTAGACAGGATTTGGAACAGGCCGACGAGACTCTGACAAACTTTCTTGCTTGGCAAGATACCAATAAGGGGCAGGTAGCAAATCTACCCAAAATCCTAGAATCACACAAGGAGATCCTTTTTTTAGAATGGCAGTCACAACTGATGAAAGCAGAGAGAGAGGTTTCCAGATGTAGATTATCTACAAGTAACTTAATTGAGTTAATCAATAACACTCTCTATCTATCTAACATGATTTCACAATGTACCCCAGGTAAATTGCTGTCAGCTAAGACATTAAAGCAAGCATGCAATCAAGAGTTGGAGAAGAATGGAGAAGAATGGAAGAGTTGGGATACCTATTGGTTTTTCTTAGTAAAACCATACAGTCAAAGGGTCACCCTCAAGTGTTTAACCGATGCGATCGGTTGTATCATTCCCAAAATCCATGATGCCACATACTTAGCTCAACTCCATTCTCGTCTCAGCCACCCTCCAGAATTGGAACTGATGCTTGCAATCTGCCAACTCAAATCAAAGGGAGAACAACCAAAAAAATGAATCATGCTGTCGACTACCAACAAACCTGTTGTGAAGAATATATTCAAGATTTAGTTGTACCAATTAAATAGCATTTTATTTTTGTAGTTAGTTAGTTTAATTAGTATTTATAGACCCTTTCATGCATTTAGAAAGAGTCCTCAGTTTTTGTATTAAATTCAAACCTGGAAGTTTCACTATTGTGCTTCTTGTATATTTTTTATAAAGACTGGGCCAATATTCCAAATTTTAACGAGGAAAGCTTTTATGGGATGTGCACTATTGCCTTGATGTAAAAGTATTTCTAAGTTGGAAAAAGGAATTTAAATGCGATTGATAGCGGGAATGATTCACAACACATATGGTACTATTATCTATGATCTTGTTTCATTCTTTTATGTGAATCGTCATTTGATTACTCTTCCTATCATTGGATATATGTATGTGTTTTCAACAACAATCCTTATATTTTTCACTATTGAATATTTATGGAATGTTATTCTTTTAGTCATATATGTATCAGTGATATATAAAGGATAAGTGTAATAATGTTTTAATGATTACTTTGCTCAACTACTTGAACAAAGTAATTATCATATGAATGAATGTCTTTGTTTACCAATAGAGTCATATATATGCCTGTTTGTGGATAAAGATTATCAAACGTTACACTAAAAACAGAAATCTCGCGGGATAGGATAGTTATTCATATTTTTACTTTTTAGATTAAATCATTCATCCATTACCATTTTATTAGAAAACCACTCATTTATCCATCCCCCTTTTTTTCATCACTGGGAAACTGGTCCCATTATTTCCAGTCGGAGCCACCACACCAAACGGGGAGCTGCATTAAGGTCTGGACCGGGTGGTTTTCCCCGATGTTGTTACAGTGATTTTCAAGGCATCAACAGGGAGACCAATTGTAATTCGTTGCATGATTTTTAAGGCACCATGGTGTAGATGATCCCATCTCATGTGTCAAAGTTCACCAACATCCCAAATCTAAACTTTTTCATCCTTACTACTCAATGTAGTGAAATATCCCACCTAAAGTTTGTATAGGTTCTTCACTCGAACCCAGATCTGCTTCAGTTTCCCAGTAGCTATGTGTCTCAGAAAGGATTTCCCTTTACTAAAAATAACATCATAGCCAAGATATTCCAATAATTCTACAGAGATCATGTTCTTCTTCAACCTAAGTACAAACATAACATCTTTGAGGTGAAGAGGTGAGGCTTTCTCCCTCTCAAAGGTGAAAATTCTGATTCTTGTAGCATTCTACCTCCCATTATCACCAAATTTGATATGAATATGGAGGTCCTTCTCCTCCAGGCTACTGAAAAACTACTTGCACCCTATCATATGGAATGAGGCACTAGAATCAAGGTACCACACACTCCCCATAATAGTGCTAGTCATGCATGATATTAGGGTGAAGTTTAATTCAAATTGTGAACCTAGTGCTTCACCCGCTGCTCCTTCTGAAGGCTTCATGGTATACTTCTTCTGCAAACATTTTGTTGCATAGTGCCTGAATTCATCGTAGTGGAAGCATTTTATCTCACTCAAGTCTTTATTCTTTCCATTATTTTGGTTTGATTTAGGTTTTCTTCAGTTCTTCTTTCCTTTTCCCTTCTTCTCATTTCCAACCAAATCAAAATTCTCTTCATCCCCTGCTTTGGATGAAGTTCCATATATGTTATTTCTCCATAACTCTTCTTGAACCAATTCATGCCACAACCTTTCCCAATTCAGTAATTTTTCTCTTTCGTTCACAGAGTCCTGCTAGATGTGCCAAGATTTTTGAAGGCCTAGAGGAACTAGGCTCACTAGGTCATCTTTTTCAACTTCACCCAAAATCCTCCAATCTCATCACAAACTTGGGTAAATCGGGAGAGATACTATGGAATTGTATCATTCTTCTACATCTCGATGTTTTGAAGTTTGTCTTTCAGGGCCAATTTTCTATGGTCATTGCTATTTTCCAATAGATTAGTCAACATCTTCCACATAGAAAATGACATCTCTTTGTCATGGATATTTGAGACCACATGGTCCCTCACACCTCTAGAAGAATTCTCCTGGTCTTTGCAGCATCCTTCTTCCATTGGGCTAATTGTTGTACATCTGACTATGGAGGTTGTGCAATATCAATTTTAACATATTCTAACACACCATTATCATCAAGCATTGCTTCCATTTGATCCTTCTAGGATATATTAGAGCTATCCTCTAGGGCATACTCCAATCTCAGTCTGTTGAAAGATATTCTCCCGATCTTGAAGAAAATTATTGCACAGAAGCTGCAAAATTGAAATTCCTAAGAGACAAGTTCAAAATATTGGTTCTAATGTGATTTCAGAGGCTCTAATACCATTAAGAAATTTGATATAAATTGCAACTTCTCAATATTTAGAACTAAAAACAAGAGACACAATTCTACTCTAGTAATCTGTAGAATAGAGATCACAATTTAGAAAAACATGCATAGACATGCAATAAGAAAAACCACGAATACACAGTGATTTGTAAGGGAACTTAACTGGTAAAAACCCATCAAGCCTCTTTCATTAATAAGTTGAATAGAAAAACTATTACATTTTCTAGCTCCAACTCTGAGCTCAACTTGCAAAATAATAAATGTTCTCTCTATTGAATGAGAAAATTTGGCCAACACTTAAGCAATTATCTACTCCTCAAGCCTCCTATTCCCCCTTGAAAATCCCGAGGAAATTAGCCTCTAAAAGATATGAATTTCCTCCAAACTGATTTCATAATTCCCAAGGATTGATCTCCTAACTGCATGCAACCCCTGTACACTCAGACTAGTAACAACTCATGTTACACTGGCCTTGGAATATTCACTTTAGTTGTGGAACTCAACTTCCATGCATACATTAGCTATTTTGGGTTGATTGATCAGTTAATTGACATATATTTGATTTAGACTGATATCCCACTACAAAACCAACCTTCAACTGACTCTATCAATAGTTAGAGGCCAATTAACTGAATACAACTGTTAACAATGCTAGAAATATGTCAACCAAGGGGTATCCCCAATGTGAAATTCCAATTAGACCTCACGTCGTTTGGTGTAGGAGCCCCATCTAGAATATCGGCCCAGTTTCCATATATCTCAAAGATATGCCTTGGCTCTAACTGTCAGCACAAGAGAGGGACGCAATGGTGTCTTCGAAAAGAAAGAAGGTGTGCTTGGTGAGTGTTCAGTTATAAATGTGTCCAAGTTGTACTACGAAGAGGGGAGAAGAGTGAGCCTCTAAATGAGAGGTAGTAGTACCACCTAAGAAGAGACACACATGAACCAGAAGGATCTGTCTAACATCTAGCAGAATAGTCCACGAAGGATGTGATGGTTGGTATAACCAACAAATTAAGAAATATATGTCTAATATACTACAGAATAGTCCACAAGTATGGGACATCGATAACAACCATTACAAAACATTCTTAATAAGCTAAGTACTAAAAAAATCGAAATAACGCAACTATCTTAACACATGTGAAAGGAAACATGAAATACAAGCATCTACAGAATAATCTTACAAACATTCATAATCCATGCATGAATAACGTTTTGGCCTTGAAGGCTTCTTTTATTAAGTAAAAGTTCCAAGACACATGTTTACAATGTACATCACTAGCTCTAGTAGTGGAACATTAGAGCCACTCCTTGCTCCTAAAAGAACTAGCTTAGTTCTCTAATGCCTTGCGGGAGTATATATAACCATGGGTGACTCTTTGACTACCCTCATGACTATTTTAATTCCTATGACTTTTCAACTTACATGACTCTTTAAATTCCATGTGTGTCCTTTGGACTTCTGCTTTAAAATACATTTTGAATACCATACACATGGTCCACAATAGTCATATGGTATATGACCACTCATGACATGAAAAGACATGACACTGCAGATATGGACTGCTTGATGATATGGAAATGTCTATTAACTGTTGTTGCAAAGTGTTGGATGTCTTCTATAAGGTGCTTCCTCTTCACCTCTGCATGGCTTGGTGATGAAGAATATTCAATGATCTCCAGTCTTGGATAGTGGTCACAAATTAGTGTCCCTTCGATTTCTCTTTATTGATCTACTTGTAATTTCAGCTGCAAGAGATTCGTTAGGTAGGATTCCCTCCTTTTCCTTCTCCATCATCTTTCCATCACATGATGGGGTACCTATTCCTACAATTCACTCATGACGAGATGACATCAATCCGAAAAACACCTAGTCTAAGAAGATGCATTCTGATCCACCAACTGAACTAGGAACAAGTGGCAAACTGGGAAGAGGGACTCAGTGACCATGCATTTCTCATTTCCAACATCCATGGCGGAAATATTGAGCTATAATACTACACAATGTGTAGCTCAGGAAGGCCTAAAGGACAAGATTACGTAGTTTCTAGATTCAGTGGGGACAATCTAAGGGAATGGACACTGGGAGAGCCAACTGTATAGTTCTGGTAGTCACGGAGGTTGGGCTACTACGTAACTACACAGTTCAAGGACTCATGGGATGAGCTTGAGGCTTGAGGATGGGAAGTGTGTAGTTTAAGCCAAGCTGGAGGACATAACTGCACAATTCTAGAGGTCAAGGTCGGGGCTTGGGAACATTTACTGCGCAGTGAAACAGTCCTTAGGAGATAGGAACTATGCATTGTGTAGTGCCAAGCATCAGTGTCACAGTTTAGAGGGTTGAGATTGCGTAGTGCATAGTTTAGAAGGGGCCTCGTGAAGCTAAGTTTCTCGATCGGGAAGTTTTTCCGAAAATGGCTAAGTGTGGGATAGGTGATGAGCTTTGATGAACCTTGACTGTGATCACACACTTAGAATACTTTGACTACATGACAACATGGATCATCCAAACACATAAACAAATAATTTCCCTCTGTGTGACTGCGTCATGAGAAGATACAAGTGTGACACTTAAGATACACTTTGGGACGACCATGAGGGCACTTGTGCGACAATGCTTAGGACTTTATACATGAGTGAAACAGATGTTGACATAGTTAGAGCAACTCATATTATTGTCTTATGGTATCTTGACCCAAGTTCAAATTTAGTTGTGCCAACCCACAAATCCCTACACTACTGGCCCTTTCGGAAACAACCCACGTAGCACAGGGTGCAGTCTCACCCGAAGCAGTGTGGGGGGATGCAAGAACCAAGCTTCTACGTCCAGAGACTAGTGTGATGTCTTTGAGTGGCCAATATCTGCCTTTGCACACATCAATACACTCTTAGGGCACATTGTTGCAACTTTGTCAAAATGGCCTTCAGACCTTTAAGAAGGTCTACGATCAGTTTTTGCAGACCTTTAACAATAAATTTATTTATTTACGCGCATCAAAGAGCAGTCCTAAATTAGGGTTCACGTATATTTACTTAAGTTATTCGTAAACATCAGGGAATGCATTAGAGTTTTCGTGAAAATACTTAAACATGCATTATGTACATCATTAACAGTTATTCAACATAATCGCGCAACATTCAAGCAATATTTCATGAAACACATCATTCATTGAAAACATGTAATATTGACAACAATAAACAGAAATACAATAATTCTTCAGAAATTCTTTTTATTGATCTTTAATTCAGGATTACAGACTCAAAACTACCCTACACACTCAACTGCAGGGGTCTGCGCACTCAACTATGGACTCTACCTAGGCCTCTACACACTCAACTACAGAGCCTTTCTTCTCCTATCTAACCCACTTCTCTTCGCTATCACTTCTTAGCCATCATCAATTACATCCATTAACATGCCTTTAACTCTCTAAGACACACCTATTTATAACCTTTTGTATAAAATGTCATGGTTTGCAGACCATGGGTAGATCTCAAAACTGACTCAAAATTTACCTTAAAAAAGGGGCTAAACCCCTTTGACTCCTAATCATCTATGAACTCCACATCCACAAATCGCGGAGACTTTACATTAGTTAAAAAATGTATCAAAATTGGGTTATCTTAACCCCAAAACTAACCTAAGGGACCCCATCCCAACAGGCCCCCAACACAAAGATCGTGACTCGCCCTCGAGTCACTCGACTGGTGTTGTGCTCTTGCTGTGAAGATCCCCTAGGTCCACCTGGATCACTGCGACTTTGGTAGCGCTATGAGTTTTTTCCTGCTTGAATTACTCAACTAATCTTTCCATGGTTGGTCCTTCGATGACTAGCCTCATTGTTTGTTGTGTTTGCTACAAGCCTTTAAGCTTATCCTGAATGGTAGTCATGACTTGATAAGCTTCCTCCAACCATGGCTACAACCTGGCCTTTAGCGAGGCCCCCTTCTTTTGCGCTTCCTCTACCTACGATAGGATTTTATTTTCCTCCTATAATTTGGCTAGGTGCTGCGCTAGTGATGTGGAGCATGTGGTTGCCCTAACTTCATCATATTGTCATTGCAGGTCCCTTACTTCTATATTCAACATCTATAGGTTCAGATCCTCCTACAAATTGGTCACTAACTCCATTTCTTGCTCGAAAAATGTCGTACAGTTAGTGACTATGGCATCCATGGTAGCCATTCTTTCCTTGATTGTGGCTCTGCGCTTCTCCCGAACCTCAGGGGGAGTCGTGGAATGCAACTTTAACTACAGCTCTGTAATTTTCATATTGAGTTCAAAATAGACTCGGCCAACCTTTTCTTTAGCTTTGCGAACACCAACGGCTAGTTTTCTGATCTTTGCTTCTAGCTATGCATCCTCAGTTATATGAAGCTCAGGCACTATCTTGCATGCGTCTTCAACTACCGACTCTATTCATGAACTATGCGCTTGTAGCATCTCCTTTTCCTTTAGAGCCTGTGTCTTTTCAGCAAACATCTGCTCATTGTTGACTCTATACTTGCTAATGAGGTTGAGGGCGCGCTACTCTAGGGCTCTCAATTCATCTGTCACCCTTGCATGCAGTGCATGGAGGGTCTCATTGGAGAGTGCCACTATATTCAGTCCCATGTTTTTTTATAGTACTCAGGATAATGCGATCATTGGCAGACTCTGCATGAAGGGACCCCTTTGTCAATGCTATAGTTCGGAGGTCAAGGAACCTTACTAACTCTACTTCTTGGCTTGCCCCAGGTGCCAGGCTCACTTTCTCCGTGCTCGCTTGTCTAGTGCTCATCTGTATCCTACTTGCTTGGATCTGCAACTCTCACAAATATTTTTGGACGCTCCCCAGTGTCTTCATGTACTACTGATCAAACTGCTGCAACACCTCGGTTGTGGTATTCCTGATTTTATCCCCGACCTCATCGAGATCGCCTTCTGTTAATACCATGGGATCCGCTAGTGGCTTATTTGATTTCTATTTTTTCCTTGAACCTTCCTATCGCTCCTTGCCACGTTTCTTCATAATGAATGGGGTGCTTTGCCCCTCATATCCTTTGCCACCTTGCCCTAAAAATTTCTTCCTCCTTTGTCTCTGGCAAAGGTGACTTGTCACCTTTCTGTGACTCATGTTGTTCCTCTTTTGCCTGATCCTTGGTAGCGCGTTCTTACTCAACATGAGCCTTTTCAGCAGATTCCTTCTTCTTCTGCGTTGCCAGGTTATGTGCGGCCTGCTTAACTGCCTCCTTTCTTTTCTCTGCGGCAGAACTTTCTGCACCCATGCTCGGTCCAACAACGATGTTTGATTGGGCACGCCACTCTGCAGGCCATTTCACGACGACCTCTTGCACATCTGTTTTTGTTACCAAATATGACGAATCATGCCACTTGTTAGAAAATTTAAATATTACGGAGTAATGGAACACATAAAATATTGCAGAAATATAAACACAGAAAACGCACAAAACAAGAGAGACACAGATATACATGGTTCACCCAGTTTGGGCTACGTCCACCTCAAACAGCCAGTCCTTCCTTTCTATTATCTAGCAAAATGAAGAGACACAACCTACAGCAAATCCGTTGTAATATCCTCTGTTTTCTCTCACATTCTCACCTCTCTGTTTCTCGCTCACGCCGAATACACATCTATCTCACATCGTCAAATACAATGCCCTCATACAAAGAGAGGGGTTGCCTTCTAGGGAAAAAACCCTAAACTAAACATAACTTCTACCGTCAGATCATCTGCCTAATGAACGGCCCAGATTGACTAGAAATTACTATACTTTTACAAGGCAAATTTACATCTGTTTTTAGCTTCGGGGGCACTGCCCCCGAGCCCCCACCAGGGGACTACTGGCCCCCGGACCCCCCCAGCCGGGGGGGATCGGCCCCCCCGGACCCCCGCGGGGGGGACAAGTCCCCCCCGCGTGGAGGGGAGTACAAAAATTCCTGGGGTATACATCCGGCTGAAACAAAGACCTCTCAACAATCATGCTCCACACACAACACCACTTCTGCTCTGGATCCTTCCACGCCTGGATATACACCCTGTAGAAGTTGACTTTGAATGCCACGTAGGCTGACAGCTGTGTGAACAAGGTTGGGGAAAACCTCGAACACTGATTGATAGCCATGTGGAGACTCATTTCCATAAGGACCCAAAATATCTTCGTTTATGTAATTCATGCAAGATCTTTTGTAGCCCATAAGGAAGCGAATTGCGCTGCCTCCGACAATCCTTCCTCAAGTAGAGGAAATTGGCTAGCCTTTGACAATAACTATGCAACTAACACAATTGACAGCAACAACCAAGCGTAGTGGAATGACTTCGTTTCATCTTGGGCCTCTCGACAGTTTGCTAGGAACTTATGACAGAGGTATCTTGACTAGTTGAATTATACGCCCTTCACGCACTGTGCAGCTAGGGAAACTACGGGCGTTGGAACTTTTTCTGCATGACATTTCATCATCACCTTCCCCAGTAAGATTTGGGTGGCGAATTGAACCGCCAAACTTGTGATAGAGATGATCGAATACCCTCGTGACTTCTTCACGAGGCTATAATCTCTCTTCATTCTTTCAGTGAGGCCTTTCTCCCCAGCCTTTCTACCAAGCTCCTTGGTTGGGTTCGTACCCTTATAAGGTAGGTGCGTGATTCTGTGAATAAGCATATATGTGATGGGTATAGGCCCTCCTAGCCATAAACACCCATCATGCACCAAAGTGAGCAGCTTCTGCAAACAAATTGTGTTAATGTGGGTGCATTGATTATAGGGTACCCATAGCAGATTGAGTAATCCCAAGTGCTCCATACAGTGGACCCATTCCTCCGTCTCTAATACTATCACACCTAATTCTATGTAATACATGTACCCTTCTCATATACCTATCCGTCACCAAGTGTGGAAACCTAGCATGATTTACGATGTCCCAATCCTCCATTTTCAACAGTGGGATCCGCGCGAGCCACAAACCTTCAAAAGGGACCTGCTCCTGTAGCAGGGGCATGGAAATCATGAACTTGTCAGAATATGGGTCCTTCGTGACCTTTGCCTTTCCTTTCCATGGAGGGATATACTCTGGTAGCCTAGTTATGGATTCTACACCTGCAGCATCAATGTCTTTTGTTCCGTGGACTTCTTCCGCCTCCAGGTCGACCACATTCTCTGACTACTTATCTTTCTTTACTTATGCATTTCATTATGCGTCCTGGGGGATGTGTGCACCAACACTAGCTTCTTCTGCTTGTCCTTCTTTGGTTTGGTTGTTTGGGTTTCTCTGGCAAGGGTAGGCTTCGGCCTAGGTGACCTCGGTGTCATAGGCACACGAGTTAGAGCTTCCATACTTAAAACATCTGGGGCAGCTCCCTCAGAGGCAACATCACCAGTACTCGTAGTTTTCGTAGCACTGGGGCAAATCATTTTCTCTAGGATGCACTTCTGGTTTAGCTCAAACAACTTAGAAAATGCAGGGCTCATGACTAAGTCTTCCCAATACAATTAGTTCATAGGCAACAAACAAAAAATCTCACTAACAATTCTGAGGGCACAAAGTGTTCTCTGTTGGACTGGCACGCAAAATTTATAGGGGGTTTTGAATTCAAATCCGACCGTTTTCCCCATTTTCTAATAATAAATGTTGTTTTGGTTGCATATCTTCAAATATTTTTGCCTTAAATTATGCCACCCCACTCCTCTTAACCGTCTTCTGGCCATCAAGTCATGAATACTGACTCCAATAGTCACTTTTCTGCCATGTTGTGCAGCACCTCCCTCCATGGCCCAGCTTCCTATGCGCAGTTTCGTAGGTTGCAACTCCACCACTTTCCACCCAACCTATTCACTGCGTTGTCCTCCAAACTGGGCAATGTATTTATAGTCCCACTCTCCCTTGCAACTACCTAGAGCACTAAGGCTCTCCTGTCGCCATATAGTCATTGCGTAGGATCCCCTGTATACAATTTCAAGCTTCTCCCATTCACTTTTGCCGGAAAAAGGTTCCTCATTCATCTTCGTGAGCTGAACTGCCCCTCCATCTGTAATTTCTTTGATAATATATGGCCCTAGCCAATGCATCTGGAATTTCGCATGAAATTTAGTGAATTTACTATCATATAATAAGACAATATCATTTACCTTGAATGTGCGAAGCTTGATGTGGTGATCGACTTGCTGATGAAATACTGCCAAAAATCAATCCTCTTCGAGCTCCATGAGCTATGCGAGCCGCCCCTCTAAGGCCTCGCAATCTGTCATACCCATGAGAGCTGCTATGCGTAGACTAGGCATCATGTACTCCATCAGAATTACAAATTCGACCCCATATAGTAATCTAAATGGTGTTTTCCCTGTCAGCTTCTTACAGGTAATCCTATCAGCCCATAGTACTGTAGGTACGTGCCCATCCTAGTCATTCCGCTGTGCGTTGTAGATCTTCGTTAGGGTGTTCTCCAAAAACTTATTGAAGGCTTCAACAGTTCCATTGGCCTGTGGGTGATATAGTGTACTCTTATGATGGTAGACTTGGAATTCTTTTGTCAACGAGTTGATTGTTTCGTTCAAAAAGTGCGTATCCCTATCAATCATCAACACTTTCGGGAAGTGAAATCTGGTTAAGACATATTCAAACAAGAACTTTGTTGTCATAGCCCCTATACAATCCTTAATCTGTTGTGCTTCCACCCATCTAGTTAGATATTTCGTCGCGGTGATGATATAATGCGCACCTGGTTTCTTTCCTGGGGGCTGAATTGGCCCAATGAAATCAATCACCCATTTCTCAAATGGATGCAAAGATACTTGAGGATGCAATGGAAATTCATCCCTTCGTGATGGTCTACCCATTCTCTGACATGCATCGCATGCTTTACAATACACCTTGGAATCCTTGTGCAGCGTTGGCCACCATAGATATGCACGCAAAATATTCTGCGCAGTTGCCTTTCCTGCATAATGACCTCTCATAGGCCCCTCATGAGCTTCAGCGAGAATATTATCCTGCTCAAAATCTGGCACATATCTTCACAATATTTCGTCTGCACCCATCTTATATATATGTACCACAATAACTAAAAATATGTTGCGCGTACTACTAATTCCTTATTTTGTTAACTTATATATCCTTTTGGTGCCATCCCTGTAGTCAAGAAGTGAATAATTTCTACAAAATGAATGTTTTCTAGCATACCGAAAAGAGTTGTGCATCTGGAAACCCTTCCTCCAAATTAGTAGGCTCTTCGCCTGTTTAGATCCACAACAGATGTTCAGGTCCTGCATTTAAATTCCTTGGATTCACAATTACTTCAAATTCATACTCCTAAAATAATAGCAACCACCTGTAGATCTCCCCTGCCAACACAAGATTATTGACCAGGTATTTCAAAGCAGAATGATCTGTGTACATCTTAAAATGCCCTCCTAAAAGATAATGCCTAAATTTCTGCAGTGCGTACACCATGGCCAATCCTTCACACTTAGTCATTGAATAATTCTTCTCAGCCTTTGATAATTTCCTACTCGTGAAGGATATAGGATGGTCCATTTCTCCTTCACTGGATTGTTTTAATACTGCACCCAACGCAATGCAAGAGGTATCCACATGGATTTGAAATTCCTTTTTCCAATAAGGGATACTAAGATTGGCACGGTGACCATCTTTTCTTTCAATACATTTAAGTTGCGTTGACATTCTTCGTCCCAATAGAATGTTGTGTCCTTCTTTAGCAGTTTCTCCATGGGCGTGGTAATCTGACCATATGCTTTGATAAATTTTCTATAATATCCCATATGTCCTAGCGTCGCGTGTAGCCACTTAATGTTCCTCGGGGCCTCCAGATTCACTATCACCACAATCTTTGCAGGGTCCACCAACAATCCTTGTTTGCACACCACGTGGTCCAACAAGATCCCAAAGGGAAAAGAAAATATGCATTTCTTCCAGTTCAGTGCAACCTGGTATCTGCGACACATATACAACATCAGGCATAGACTTGTTACATGGCGCTTTACTAGTTCGAACACCGTCCAATCATCAAAGTACACTTCCCGGAACTTATGAATGAACTCTTTGAATGTTGCAATGAGTACGTGAGAAAATATCGCAGGTGCATTCTTGAGTCCAAATGGCATCATAATGTACTAAAAACAACCCCACTCTGTTGCGAAGGTCGTTTTTCTTATACCCTCGAGTGCGATCTTAGTATGAATGATATCCAAAAAACCCGTCAGTAAAGGAATAGGCCTCCTGCCCTCCAACATTGTCTAGCACTTCATCTGTAAACGGAGTTGGGAATGGATCATGGACACACGCATCGTTGAGCTTCCACATATCTATGCAAATCCTTATCTCACCCTTATGATTCTTCTCCTAAACCATAATCGGGCTCACACAATCAGATTCTTCGACCGGTTCTATGATGCCTGTTTCCAACATCTTACCCAACTCTAGGAGAACCTTTTCCTTGTATTTAGGATTAAGGTGATACGACCTCTATTTAATAGGCAATGCGTCTAGCTTCAAAGTCATCTTCATAGCGCCCAAATCGTCGATTATGCCCTTAAAATCTGAAAACTTGGTAGGGAAGAGGTCCTAGTATTCGTGGAGTAACTCAACAACCTTATCTACAGTGGCATCGTCCCAATAGTCTCCAATATTTTCAAACTTCAGTTCTGCTTTTAGTACCAATGTTTACTTGATTTGTCTTCAATGACGTGGTCATGTTCAGGTTGTCTATTTGTGGGCCTTCAACTGCGTTTTTGTAACATGTATTTTTTGTTGTTGTTTGTTTCATTCAAAAAATCACTTGAAAAATATTTTGAAAAAAGGTAAGGCAAGAGGGAGATGTAATAAATTGTATATCGGAATCAAAACATAAAAGAAATAAAGAAATATATCGGATTTACAAAGGAAACAAGTGTTAAAGCATTAATACCAGACGTGAAATATATATGTTACGTTTAAAAGTTCCGCGGGTCCGCAATGATTATGGACGATTGGTTCCGCTGACAAGCGCCGATTGCGATTTGCGATTGGGTTTCGGACCTGATATTATATAGGCCATGTTTATAATGTCGGCAGGTCCGAAATAACACAGAGCACTTATATTATGTGTATGTGATCGTGCCAATCGCGATCTGCAATAAGGGCCGGACCCAAATATATATATATGTATATATATATATATATATATATATATATATTATATATATATATATAATATTATATATATATATATATATATTAATATATATATAATAATATATATTATATATATATATATAATGTGTTTAATAACTCCGGTGGGTCCACAAAGCCTTTTATGCATGTATGTTGCTTCCTTTGCTGATTGCGATGAGCAATGGGGATTCTAGACCTGATAGTTTATATGCTATATTTTATAACTCAACACGTCCGTCTTATTGCGGGTTGTAAAGGTTTTTATTGATATTTCAAAATCTCTTCATATATATGTTGTTTACGCAGTTTTATATGTATTTCTATTATAAAGGATTATAATAGAAAGGCATGACTCGAAGCATATATATATTATATTTAAAAGCCTCGGAGGGTCCGCGATCATCGCATAACACTTTATATATATGTATATGGCATGCCAATTGCAATTTGCGACAGGCCAGATCCAATAGTTGATATATATTATGTTATAAGTCCGGCAGGTCCGCAAGGCGTATTAAAAGGCAGATTTCAAGCTACAAGCAGGTTTCCGGGAGAAGAAAAAACGGTAAATGGTTTTTATTGGAGCTCACCCAATCCCACTTATCATGCGACATGTAGTAGCTGGGTGGAGAGAGAAAACCACCCATTTTTGGCAAGTATTCTCCAAGCTTATTTCTCACCCAAAATCTTTATAGACCGTCTGATCCAAAAAGCACAGATCTACGGTGGGGATATATCGGCAGAAAGGTATGCCTCGATAGTTGTGCGGACCATATGAGAAGTGGAAAAAACATGTTTTATGGTATATTGTCATTATAAAAGGTATACAATATAAAAGCGTAGATATAAAGGATTTATGCTTAAGTCTAACACTTCCATAGTTATGCATCCTAAGGGTGCGTAAAGTTAAGTTTTACAGTGATATATCGAGCTGATTGCGATTTGCGATGGAAGTCAACGGAGCGCTGAACGGGCGGATTTGACAGGTTTATAAAGCAAGATTAACTGTTTTGAGTTCTGTATTAATAAAAGGTCGTGTTAATTTCGCTATGTAAAGTGGAAAATTAGGGTTAGAGACGACGCTGAAGAGGAAGACAATCGGGTATGTTTCTTTGAATTTTGGCCAATCAGAATGCCCATGTAAGCACGGGATTACACGAACTAAACGCATTTCATTACGACAAAAACAAATTAAGCATCATTAAGGAATTTACAAAGTAATTCGACAGCAGATTAATAGAGCAAGCCAACAGTTATCATTTCCTTCTGAATTTAGTTATGTTCCTGCTATTTCATGTTCTTTGAGCTGTCTTTTACCCTCTGTGAAATCTTGTAATAGTTTTTACTTCATATAGTTAGAAAAGTAGTTAAATTATTTGGGTAGTTTTAGAGATCAACAACTGTTCCACAATGTATAAAAAGAAGAAAATTTGCTAAGAAAGGGTTGGAATTTTGGAGAACCCGGAGACTAGTCCACTATATTCCTGATATCATTCTTGATTAATGAAAGAATAAGAAGTTTCCATGATTTGTTGGGTATAATCTTGTAACCTTTTATGTTATGTGTCATGTTATGTTTTCTTCTTTCAAGTATAGTAATGAAGCTACAGGTCTTTATTTACTTATGTAGATAAAGTTAAAATTCCTTAAAAGAGCGCTCCTACACTTGAGATTCCCCACCTTCTTTTCTAAGCTATAGATAATAGTTTCTATGAAAGACCAAAATATTATTTTTAACTACTACCAAAGTCACAAATAGTAGTTTTTGTGTTAAGCAGCATATTGTCTATGATTCAGTTCTCATTTCCATAATTCTTCTATGTGATGGATAGCAGTTTCTTTGAAAGATCAGCATACTATCTTTAACTTTTCCTACAAGCTTTCTTCATTCATCATTTATATCTAGTAACAAATGGCATTCGGAGATGTTCTAGTCATACATGTACTAAGGGTTAAAGACCAAGTGTCTGGGTCCTTCATTTAAAGACACAACATATATTTAAGTGACAAATAAGTGACAATAAATAATATTTATTAATGTTTTAAGCACAATTTCCCTATAGCCAAGAAATTGGTTTCTTAAGGAACAACATAAATTGGCGTCGTTGCCGGGGAGAGAAGACAAGAAAACGTTTCCCTGGGTTTCAATATTTTCCTCTGGTTGTTTAGTGAGGAGGAAATATTTGACTGTTTTGAATCAAAGCAATAACTCTGGCTTCAAGAAGGCCCCATACAAGATCAGACACTTCACAACAGAAGGTTCAAGCTCTTTTAGATTTTGAAAGGCTAGTTTCTAGGAGGGTTGGAAGGTCTAGGATTCCAATTACACCAATTCCTACATTTTCTACATCAAGCAAAAATTCACCTAAACATTCATCTGATAAAGAATCATCCTTTACATCATCTTCATTTTAGGAACCTAATTGTCAAGAGCAATCTTTAGAATCTATTACTTTTCATTTATCTGCTATAATTATTCAACCTCAACCAATAGCCACATTACAACTTGTGCACATTCCATTTACCTCTAAATCAGGTTCCACGTCTGTTGGTAATCAAAGTTCATTAAACATGGCAGCACCTGCATTCGTAGTGAATAGGTATGCACCTCTTCAAATACCACAACCTTTCAATCAAATGCCACAAGATTACCTTAAAATTCTTCCTCATTTTTCAGGAGAAGATGAACAGACATCAGAGAATCATGTAGTAGTATTTTGTAATTTTGCAGAAAGCCTAAATGTTGAACATTTAGATGTTGTTCTAAGACTCTTTGTTCAGTCGTTGGATGGAGAAGCAAGGAAATGGTTCAAAGGACTTCCCAATAATACCATTCCTTCTTGGGAAGAGATGGAACGTGTGTTTATTCATAGATGGAGAGAAAAAAGAGACCATGGATATTCATTAACAGATTTTAATGCCATAAAGAAGAAGTCTGATGAAACTGTGGCCAAATTTGTTAGAAGATTTAACAAATTGTACAATAGTCTCCCGGCAGAGATTAAGCCTCCTCCTGCTGGTGCAAAAATAACTTTTGGAGGGGCTTTTGAATCAAATTTTGGATTCACATTAAGGGAAAGAAGAGCTCCAACCCTTGATAAAATCCAAACAAATGCTTTAGAGATAGAAGTGAATATGGTGGCTACAGGAAAAGCACCAGAAACACAGCCTACCCAAGACAAGGGAAAGGCAAAGATAGAATCCTCTCAAAGTCAATCATTGGAGGATATGTGTAATGTAATTAAAACATTGTCAGATAAGTTAAATAGGTTAGAGTTAGAAAATAAGAACTCTCAGAGACAAACACAGTATAATAAGAACTTCAATCCCTAATATAGAACACAACCTTTGCAAATATTGCAAAAGGAAAGGAAAGATCAAAATCAAATTCAAGCACCCGTATATATAGAAGCAGATCCTGGTGAAGAACAACATGAAGATGAACTTGGAATTGAAGGATAAGAGTATGTGTATGATGAAGTAGCTGCTATTCATGATGAAAATGAAATTGATGAATATTGGAAACAATTCTCTGATTTTATGCAGGTTGAACTACATAAGAAATATGACCTGAGATCTAGGAAAATATCAACAAATCAACAAAATGAAAGTGAGTAGCAAGTTTCAACTTCCTCACCAAAGGCGACTCCACAAGAATCTCAGCCTGTAAAACAAGTAAATAAAGGGAAGTAGCAACAGAATGCAAATGGAAAGACACAGATACTTCAAGGTGAGTCTTCACAAGATCAAACTAGAAAAATTCCTTAGAAGAAACTTGTTTCAATTCCTCAAGTAATTCCAGTCATAAAGAAAGGTGAAGATGAGAATGAAAATACTGCTAAACAAGGTCACTTGTTTAGTCTTACTAAGGAGTTGGAAAAGGTAAGAATACAAGCTCCCCTTACAGAATTGGCAAAACAACCTACTTATCTAAAGGAGATTACTGAGTTTATTAATTTAAAAGAAAATGAGAGTGACATTGTAAATCTGCAGGAAGATAAACCAGTAGTGGTTTTTGGTCCACATGTATAGGAAGTAGATTCTTCAATACCTCCTTTTTATATTTCCCTATTGGTTCATGATTTCCTCCTACATAATTGTATGTTTGATTCAGGAGCTTCACATAATCTTATGCCTCTGTGAGTGATGAAGCAACTAAATCTACAAGTGACTAAACCTTATAGGGATTTGTATTCTTTTGATTCAAACAAGGTCAAGTGTCTAGGCATTATTAAGGATCTGGCAGTGTCACTAGCCCAAATTCTAGCTAGAAGCTTGGTCATGGATGTTGTAGTAGTAGATATTCCTGCTAGATTTGGAATGCTTCTATCTAGGTCCTGGGGGGCTAAATTGGGAGGTATTTTGAAACTAGATTTTACATATGTTGTTATACCAATTTTCGGTGGGGAGGAGAGGAGATTGTATAGAGAAACTATGTTTGTAAAAATAATTACGAAAAATGGAGCAAGCAATTCACCTGTATATGGTCAGGAGAAGGATGACTTTACTTGTTTCACATTGCATGATAATGCAGATCTGGTTGAAGATAATCAGAAGCAGCTCGCTTCAGCCAATGTAATTAAAGATCTGCAAACGGAAGAAGTGTGGAAATGCTTCTTTTATGGAGCTATTCTAGGGAAGGAATAGGTGTTGGTTTTCTTCTAATTGCACCTTAAGGTAATATGTTCCCTTTTTCTTTTAAATTAGAATTCGAGGCAACAAACAATGTGGCAGAATATGAGTCCTTGATTATTGCTCTACAAATAGCCAAACAAATGGGAGTTAAGTCAATTTCTGCTTTTGGAGATTCGGAGCTAATTATTAAGCAGATAAAAAACACTGCCAAACAAAGCATCCTAGGCTCTGGGAATACAAAATTGAGGTATGGGATTTGATTGCGAACTTTTTTGAAGATTTTAACATTCAATTCATTCCAAGAGATGAGAATAGATTGGAAGATTCATTGGCTGTGGTTGTTAGTACTTTTAAGCCTCCTATTAATCCAAGACTAAGATATGAGGTAGAAATGAGATACAGACCTTTTGTTCCTGATAATGTTAAGAACTGGCAAGTTTTTGAGGATGACCAGTAGATCAAGGAGTTTTTGACTATGGTTGAAGAGTTCCAGGGCACAAAAATTGATTAGGATGAAGAAGAGACAACAGAAATTGCAAAAGCCACTGATTTAAAAGATTCAATAGAAAATCAGAAGATCTTTCAATTGAAAGATAATATTATGTCAAAGGACTTGTTCCTCTCGAAAGGATTTTTAATTCCAATGATGTGGCTATGGACTCAGGAAAAATTTCATAGGATGAACATATTTAGGATCACAACATTGGAACTCAGGAGAATCCCAGGTTAGTCAAATTATATAATGGAGTTTCACCTAATTTTCAAGAACAATATACTAAACTTTTCAAGAATTTAAGTTGATGTATTTGCATGGTCTTATGAAGATCTCAAAACATATGATGTAAATATTATTCAGCATAAGATTCCTTTGGAGGGATTTAAACCTTACAAACAGAAGCTCAAACAGATAAATCCTCTGCTTCTACCATCAATTGAAAAGGAGGTCAAGAAGTTGCTTAATGCCAAAATAATAGTCCTACTCAGGTATTCTAATTGGGTGGCTAATTTAGTACCCGTGAGAAAGAAAAATGGAGAAATAATGTTGTGTGTGGACTTAAAAAATATCAATAGGGCTTCTTTGAAGGATAACTATCCATTGCCTAAGATGGATCATGTGTTGAAAAAGGTAACTGGATCTTTTAGAATGTCAATGCTAGATGGATTTTCTGGTTATAACCAAGTGGCTGTGGATAAGGAGGATCAGAAGAAAACACCATTCACAACTCCCTGGGGAACATTTATGTATGCCAGAATGCCTTTCAGATTAATGAATGCATATGCTACATTTCAAAGGGCTATGGACATTGCTTTTGTTGGAGATAAGTTTGTAGTAATATATTTGCATGATATTACTGTTTTCTCAAAGTCTGATGAAGAACATTTGGATCATTTGAAAAGGTATTTTGATAAATGTAGAAGGTTTGGACTTTCCTTAAATCCCAAGAAATCCACTTTTGCTCTGGAAGAAGGAAACTTATTGGGACACATTGTTTCCAGAGAAGATAGATCTAGCCAGAGTACAAGTTATACAAAAAATACCATTGCCTATGAGTAAAAGGGATATTCAAAAGTTTCTGGGAAAGATAAACTTCCTAAGGAGATTTGTATCCAACTATGCAGAAATTGTAAAAGAAATTACTAATATGATAAAGAAGGAGAATGAAGTGAATTGGACCAAATAACCTAGAGAATCATTTTTCAGGATTAAAGAGGCATTACACGTAGCTCCAATATTAATCAGCCCTGATTACCAAAATCATTACCAAGTTTTTTCATTTGCATCATCAAGTTCAATAGCTACTGTCTTACTGCAGAAGAATGATGAAGAGAAAGAGCAGCCAGTTGCATTCTTTAGTAAGATTCTTAAGGATTCTGAGCTGAAATATAATATTCTTGAGAAACATGTGTATGCTTTGGTAAAAGCCTTGAAAGCTTTTAGAACTTATGTGTTGCAGTCCCAAATCATTGCTTATGTGCCAAATGCTGCAGTGAAAGATGTATTACTATAGGGAGATGTAGAAGATAGAAGAGGAAAGTGGATTGCCAAGATCCACGAATCTGATTTGGACATAAAACCCACAAAGTTGGTGAAAGGACAAGGATTGGCAAAAATGTTGACAGAATCAAACTTTCAGGCATTGGGAATTAACTTGTTGCACCTGTGGATGAAAAAGCAGCTGAAGAAAGTGAAGGGGAGAAAGATCCAGGTATGAAGGTTAGGGATAAATTTTTGTGTTTAGAATGGTATATGCATATAATTCATTATTTGTGCTTTCTTTCTTGTCCCCAATCCTTAGATAGAACAAAGTATAGGGCAATAAATATCAAGGCACAACCATATGTGATTGTGGAAGGCAGATTGTACTGGAAGGATCTTGCTGGAATTTTATTACTATGCTTAACAGAAGATGAATTTACAGGAACAATCAAATATTATCATGAGGGGTTTTGTGGAGGACATTACAGTTGGAAAGTAATTGCACATAAGGTCCTTCAAGCAGGATTTTATTGGCCTACTTTATTTGGTGATACATATAAGTTTGTTAGAAGTTGTCAGAAGTGTCAGCTTTTTGTTGAGAAAAAGAGATTAGCCCCTTTACCTTTGATTCTAGCTTTCATAGAGGAGCCATTTAGACAATGGGGATTGCACTTTGTTGGAGAAATCAATCCACCTTCAAGTATACAACACAAGTGGGTTCTCATACCAACTGATTACTTCACCAAATGGGTAGAGGCAATTCCTACTAAGAGAGCAGATGATCAGATAGTAATGAAGTTCCTGGAGGAAAATATTTTCTGCAGATTTGGACGCCCCATTAAAATTATAACGGCCAATGCTCAAGTCTTCAATTCTAGTAATTCATTAATTTTTGTCACAAGTATAATGTTATTTTGTCCCATTCAATAGCTTACAATCCTGAGGAAAATGGATTAGCTGAATCTACTAACAAAACTTTGATGAAGATCCTTAAGAAAACCATTGCAGAAAATCAAAGAGATTGGGATTCTAAGTTGAAGTTTTCTCTGTGGGCTGCTAGAGTAACTACAAGAAGATCTATAGGGAAATCACCTTTTGAATTAGTATATGGAATTCAGGCTCTGTTTCCAAGTCAACTTGTGAAGCGAGTGATTGCAATGATTTGGGAGGCGAAAGAAGAACCAAATTCTTTGGTAAGAAGAATGAACAAAGTGGTGGAGCTAAGCGAGAATAGGGACAAGGTAAGAGACAACTTCATTATGTATCAATCCAAGATGAAAAATATTTTTGACAGAAAAGACAAGGAAATTGATTTTAAAGTTGTAGACTTAGTATTGAGATGGGATACCAGAAGAGAAGATAAGGGTAAACATGGGAAGTTTGATCCTCTCCGGTATGGTCCTTTTAGAATTTCCGAAGTGAGATCCAATAATACCTTCATTCCTGAGAATATTGATGGTTAAACTCTACATCTGCCTATAAATGGGCAATACTTAAATCATTACTTCCAGTTCTAAAGAATAAGCGTCATTTCATTGTAAATACCGGCGTGAAACCAATGTAAAAATGCCATAGCATTTCAATTTATGCAAAGCAATATATGACTCCATGCGCGAAGTGAAGGCACCAATCTGTGGCTCTTAGTGCTTTTGTGGCAGAAGCACTATCCCCAGGTGGAGCCAGATGTTGTAACATGTATTTTTTTGTTCTTTGTTTCATTCATTTTTTCATTCAAAAAATCACTTGAAAAATATTTTGAAAAAAGATAAGGAAAGAGGGAGATGTAATAAATTGTATATCGAAATCACAACATAAAAGAAATAAAGAAATATATTGGATTTACGAAGGAAACAAGTGTTAAATGATTAACACCAGACTCGAAATATATATGTTGTGTTTAAAAGTTCGACGGGTCCGCAATGATTATGGATGATTGGTTCCGCTGACAAGTGCCGATTGTGATTTGTGATTGGGTTCCAGACTCGATATTATATATGCCATGTTTTATAATGTTAGCGGGACCGAAATAACACAAAGCGCTTATATATATTATATATATATAGATATATATATATAATGTGTTTAATAACTCTGACGGGTCTGCAAAGCCTTTTATGCATGTATGTTGGTTCCTTTGCCGATTGCGATGAGCGATGGGATTCTAGACCCAATAGTTTATATGCTATATTTTATAACTCAGCGCGTCCATCTTATCGCGAGTTGTAAAGGTTTTTATTGATATATCAAAAGCCCTTCATCTATATGTTGTTTACATAGTTTTATATGTATTTCTATTATAAAGGATTATAATAGAAAGGCCGGACTCAAAGCACATATATATTATATTTAAAAGCCTTGGCGGGTCCACGATCATAGCATAACACTTTATATATATGTATATGGCATGTCGATTGCGATTTGCGACGGGCCGGATCCGATAGTTGATATATATTATGTTATACAAGTCTGGCGGGTTTGCAAGGCATACTAAAAGGTAGATTTCAAGCTACAAGCAGGTTTTCGGGTGGAGAAAAAACTTTAAATGGTTTTTAATGGAGCTCACATGATCCCACTTATCATTCAAAATGTAGCAGCTAGGTGGAAAGAGAAAACCGCCCATTTCGGGTGAGTATTCTCCAGGCTTATGTCCCACCCAAAATATTTATAGATCGTCTGATCCGAAAAGCACAGATCTATGGTGGGGATATATTAGCGGAAAGGTATGCCTCGATAGTTGTGTGGACTGTATTAAAAGTGGAAAAAGCATGTTTTATGGTATATTTTCATTATAAAAGGTATACAATAGAAAAACGCAGATATAAAGGATTTATCCATAAGTCCAACACTTCCATAGTTATGCAGCCTAAGGGTGCGTAAAGTTAAGTTTTACAGTGATATATCGGGCCAATTGTGATTTGCGATGGAAGTCAACGGAGCACTGAACGGGCGGATTTGATAGGTTTATAAAGCAATATTAACTCTTTTGAGTTCCGTATTAATCAAATGTCACGTTAATTTCGCTGTGTAAAGTGGAAAATCAGGGTTAGAGCCGAAGCTGAAGAGGAAGACAATCAGGGATGTTTCTTTGTATTTTTGCCAATCAAAATGCCCATGTAAGCCCGGTATTACATGAACTAAATGTATTTCATTACAAATAAAACAAATTAAGCATCATTAGGGAATTTATAGAGTAATTCGGTAGCATATTAATAGAGAAATCCAACATTTATTGTTCCCTTCTACATTCAGTTATGTTCCTGTTATTTCATGTTTTTTAAGGTGTCTTTTACGCTCTGTGAAATCCTGTAATAGTTTTTACTTCATATAGTTAGAAAATCAGTTAAATAATTTGGGCAGTTTCAGAGATCAATAATTGTTCCACAATGTATAAAAAGAAGAAAATTTACTAAGAAAGGGTTGGAATTTTGGATAACCTGGAGACTAGGCCATTGTATTCCTGATATCATCGTTAATTAATGAAAGAATCAGAAGTTTCCATGAGTTGTTGGGTATAATTTTGTAACCTTCTCTGTTGTGTGTCATGTTATGTTTTCTTCTTTCAAGTATAGTAATGAAGCTGCATGTCTTTATTTGCTTATGTAGGTAAAGTTAAAATTCCTTAAAAGAGCGCTCCTATACATGAAGTTCCCCACCTTCTTTTCTAAGTTATAGATAATAGTTTCTACGAAAGACCAGCATATTATCTTTAACTTCTACCAGAGTCACAGATACTAGTTTCTATGTTAAGCAGCATATTGTCCATGATTTAGTTCTCATTTCCATAATTCTTCTAAGTGATGGATAGTATTTTCTGTGAAAAATCAGCATACCATCTTTAACTTTTCCTTCAATCTTTCTTCATTCATCATTTATATCTAGCAACAAATGGCATTCTGAGATGTTCTAGTCATACATGTACTAAGGCTTAAAGATCAAGTTTCCAAGTCCTTCATTTAAAGACACAACATATATCGAAGTGACAAATAAGTGACAGTAAATAATATTTATTAATGTCTTAAGCACATTTTCCCTACAGAGAAGAAATTGGTTTCTTAAGGAACAACATGCGCGATGCCCTTCTACCTCGGGAATATTAATGTTTCTTGGATCTTCATCTTCCTCTTCAACAGTCACATTATAGCATTCCAACGCATGGTGCAGCTGGGTGCTCCAATATGGTTGGATACATTCCATAGTTTCTTGTGGCATTCTTAAGACAACTACCTTAATCTCTTATAGAGCTTCATCAATTCTTTCGAAGCCATCTTCAAAGCTAAAGGTCAATAAGAATCCTTCCCTCAAAATATCCCACTCCATGGTGCCATGACGGAGCTCTGTTTCTAGATACTAGTTCATGGGAATTGTATCCAAAGTATGGAAAAATATGTGTACCCAATCTGGCTGTGGTTTTGTCCCCCATGCTTTAGTCCATTTCACTAGGTGATCATGTATATCATCCCTTCCATTATATCTCTCAGTCAATCTAGTGTTAGGATGCCAAAATCGTAACCTCATCATTCTTTTGTAATTTCGCCATCCATCAAAGCTATCCTTATGTGTACCCCACCATTCTGCGGGCGTAGCGCGCAGTGCCAAATCTAATGCTTGGAAGTGTTTATCCTCAGGGACTACACACTCAAATGCATCCAAAAACTTATCTACGCCAGTTAAACCATCATAATAGGGCAGTTTCATTACCCCCGATGAAACACAACGCAACAACTTTTTCATCATATTGCATCCCAATGTGTATACTTCATGCAAATGATTCTGCCAATGCTCCAACTCCTCGTCTGGATCAGAGGTGTAGGAACTCTGCCGGTCCCATGTAATCCATCCATCTATCATCGAATTGATCCAATGCTAGTCTCGCACTGTTATTTTATATATTTGATCCAGTTCATCATCACTTTCTTCAAAGTCACGGACTGGTTCAGTATATCGCGCTCCTTATGTAGGGTGCAATGGTACTACAACCCGAAGAAATTTCCTTTCAAACAACATTGTCCTCTTTTTCAGATTGATGACCCCATTCATATCAATGACCCAGTCAATTCCCTAGAGCGTGAGGTATGGATTATTGTCATCAATGATATCTATCACCTCAAAGTCGACCATTGCATTCGCACCTTCTATATCAACTATTACTCCATATAATCGTCCCATAGGGATGATTTTATGATGGTTCACTATTCTGAGCTGAATTAGAGACCATTGCAGTGTAGGCCTTCTCATTCTTTCCCATGTTTGTTTTGGTAGTATGTTTGCATCGGACCCCAGATCCAAGATGATCTGGTCCATTTCATAATCTCCTATCTGCACGGTGAGCCACATCTCGTGCCTTGTTCATGCCTTATGTTTGCCAATTTTTCTAACCACCCGGTGTCCATCAAGAACCTTCTCCTTGTTGGCACATTTGTTTATTAACTCCTACAGGCCTTCCACAACTTTGGTATCATGCAGCAATTTTATGCAGGTCTCCAAAAATGTAGTGAGCACAAAGGGATCAACCTCTACAGGCGTGCTGGTTTCTTTTAACTTGTTTTGACTTCCTGAGGTGGACGCCTCAGTGAAGATTTTCTTGGCCTCCATAAATGTTTCCTTAGTGCGATTTAGATCAAACCCAACTTCTTTATCTGCAGCCTTGTGGACCCATCCATCCTCTTCAGGTTGTTTACCCTTATCATCGCCAATCGTTATTCCACTTCTTAGTATTATATTCATGCTTTGATCTTCCTCGCGGGGCTTAGCTCTCATCACCTGCAAGTTCTTCGTAGGTTTTTGAGGCTGCACTTTCTTCTCCTACATCTTAGCTATCAGTACAAGGCATTATTCTATAGTATGGTTAAACTGAGTGTAGTATTGACATGACGGGCGTGTCTAATTCTGACATTCTCACGCGTGGTTCCCTGGCTGTCCACAGTTGTAGCAGATGACCTGACCATGGCCTCTACCAGCCCCTCCTCCTCCTTGGCCCCGTCCTTGTCCCTGATAACCTCCACATGCTCCTCTGGTGCCCTGCTCTCGAGGTTGAGTTTCCACTTGCATCCGTTATGTAGGTGTTCTTTCCATCATCGACTCATAGCTACGACAATGGCACTCATCATGGCCCACCGATTTGCAAAACTTACAGAAAAACTATTGGGGTGTCTGAATGAACTTTTTAAGTAAATGAAAATTATTTGTCGCATGTTGTCCAGCAACCTAACAAATAGTGCACCATAGCATAGCCCCCACGCTCGGTCCTCCTGGGGCTTCTGGCTTAATGGGAATTGACCCCCCTCCTATAATATAATTCAAGTACACAGGACAGTGGTCTTTATCATGCCCCTGGCTCTTGCACTTCAAACACGAGATTTATGTGCGCACCTCTAGTTTAGTCTCCTTGTCTTTTTTCAACCTCTACAGTTCTAGGTGTAAGTTTTGTAATTGAGAGTGGATCTGTTGTACCCCAAATTTCACATCATGAATAGACATTGCATTCAACCTCATCGCGATTTCCAAAGCTTCTGCTTGTGTTCCTATCTTTTTTTGTGATAGAGAAATTCTCAGGTGGGGCAAAAGAAAAGTTATAAACCATTCGCATCACTGACTATTGGTGAGTTGCATGTTAGCTTCTCGAATCTGACACTTCAATCTTTGAACTAATTCACAAGGTGTCTCATCGACCCTCATCATGATTTATTTGAATCCAATTACTGATTGCGACTTAGACTTAAGCTTACTAAATTCCTTGTTCAAAGCCGCCTTAGTCTCTGTTAGCAATGCAAGATGCTTATCAGAACAATACTTGATATACCAAGTTAGCGCGTGATCCTGTAGATCAGTAACCAGCTATGCCTTCTTTATATTGTCATTGGTAATCTATTGTGTTGTCCATACAACATTCGCAATGAACCAAAACTTCTTTGTATCTTCACTCCCTATGCCTTTGAAAATCAAAAACTTCATCGTGTTCGCCATGTTAAACGGTGGTGGTGGAGGTGGAGGTGTGGGAGAAGGTGTATGTAGTGGAGGTGGAGATGGAGTTGGAGTGTATGGATGATTTACGCAGGGAATCCCCTGAGTGATTAGCTTAACAACGCTTTGTGGCGGGGTTCATTCTGCCCCTTCATCATCACTTGGAGGAGGTCCAATCAACAGACTATACTTTGGTCCCGATCCTTCACAATTTCTAAAGAATCAACCAATTCGTGTAGCTCTGAACATCAAGGTAATGGCATCACCCATTTTTTAAACATCATTTTAATCCAAGTATTCAATGATCTTAAATAATTTTGATGGGCCTCTAAATTAGGCATAAATTAAGGCCCATGCCTCTAATTTAAAACATAAATTAAGCCCTATGACCATCCTTTAGCACATTAAACCTCTCTTTTTGCATTAGATAATTTAGTTTTAACTTTAATATATTCATTAGGAAGGTTTATGAATTATTTAATATTTGTGCCTAATATTATTTATTTTTTGTGGAATATTATGAGAATATTGGGCATATTATGAAGAGTTGGAGGAGGAGGTGATTTAGGGACTTGTTCCCTACAACTGGAGGATCAATAATAAATAATAAGTCAACAAGATATTATGGAATTATGGCACAAATTGTGGAACTCCAATGATTGAGAAAATCTAGGAACGTGTTCCACTAATCAAGGGAGCAAATCCACCAATCAAGGGAGCAGATCCACTAATCAAGGGAGCAGATCCACTAATCAAGGGAGCAGATCCACTAATCAAGGGATTTTGGTGGGGAAAGCTTCCTCCATTCATAGGGAATGATTCCTAATCATTTTGAAAGTACAAAGTCGAATTTACCTCTAGGGGGAGATTTTCATTAGTGTTATTGTGGAGAGAGCTTGTATTCTTGCAGCGCCATTGTATTTTCTTGCAGGGATGTAATCCTATTGATGAAAATAATGAATATTGGTGTCATGTTCAGATTCTAAATCTTGTCCTCCTCCATAAGTCTCTGAGTTTCCTTGGGCTTGGCCATCCTAGGAACCTCATAGCCCTTTTATATCATTTTCTTTCCTTCTTTTCATTGCTTATCCACATGCATCTCTAGTTTTTATTTCGTTCTATTTCTGCATTTAGTATTAATAATTCTTGTTGTAGGAGTGAGTTAAATGGTTGATGTAAGTTATTTTGTACGATCAAAAGTAGTATTTCATCCTTGGAAAAGATTTGGAAGTTCATAATAATCAATGAGTTGCTTGGATTAGTCTTCTCATTCACAAATCTAGATTGTTGGACCTCCTTTTTAGCAAAGAACAGTAAATTTATGCTATTTTTTTAGAGCATGCTAACGAGCTTCAATTGAATTGATCCCACTTGAATTAGATAAAAAAAAAACTCTAGTTCATAACAAAAATTACCCCATTGCATTTTCACTTGATTTGGTTAGGCATTTTGTTATGCTTCTTAACATGCAAAGTAATACCGAACAGAGAATATGCAAAGAAAGATACCCAGAACACAGAATATGCGAAGAAAATATACCCAGAACACAGAATAGCAATGATTTTATTACTCAGAGAGAAATGTTCACAGGCCTCTTCGAGGGGGCAACCTCCAATAGAGCAGAGCTCGATTACAAAACAAGACACGATACTCCTCGCAAGGAGTCCCTATCCTTTATATATGACTCATACATGCAATACCACAGTCCAATACCATGGGTTTTATTAATACCGTCTATCTAATACTACCGCCCATTTACCCTCTATCTAATACTACCGCCCATTTGCAACTAACTGTGGTCCCGTCATTAATTGCAGGTTAACCACTTACAAATATTAATATGGGCTTTATTGACTCTTGACTATGACGTGATCCCATGACATAAATAAGGGGGTTAGGGTGGGACCCTAACACCATCTCTCACAAAGTCATGGAATTGGGAAGTTGATCATTTCAAAAACTATCATTGCCCACAAGAATCATACTTATCAAATTTCTCCCTTAATGGTCAACTCCTCAAACTCCTTATGAATCTTGTATTGCAAATCAACCATCTCATCACACTGGAATTATCCTTGTGTGATAATGAATGCACAAGTTGTCACACCAAGATTGTTCAAATGGATTTTTGTTTGTTCATTGCAAATTGGGAATCTGATGTTTCAACCTGCTCATCTGACCAATTCTCTATCTTGGGTGACTTCCATTCATCTTATCATTTTCCCATCAGCACATCCAATGAAAGTTGCTTCAAACTCTCCAATATTTATTGTTTAACATGTCTCTCTTTAGATTTTCGTCAAGCAATTGAGGCACTTCAGCCTTCGCTGATGGTTATGGAAGGTCCTCACTATCATGATTCCCACACAAGATTCCCAATGTGATCCCGTCTCTCGAATAAAAAATTCATCCTTTCCAATATCACGAGGCTTTCCAGATGGCCGTCATGAATTTTATGATCCAATCGCTAAATGGATGGAACAATCTGACTGGCAAGCTCTATTGCAAGCAACACGTTTCAATCCCTCCTCTCACTTACTAAGAAGCTCGATGCAGATGAGGACACATTCCCAAGAAGCTTTCGAGGTTTTCTGAAAAATGGTTTTCATTAAGAGGTAAGCAAGTTAGTTAGATGAAAGTAGTGGTTGTGACCCATATTTCTGCCCACTAGGAAGACCTTCCTTTTCTTGTCCATGTTTTGCAAGTTTTTGTATCTTATGTTTCACATCATTGTTTATCTGTTTTTTAGTTGACACCTTTATGGATATAGGTCGGGAACGACTACAGTGGCTTCACTAGATATTTCATTACACGTAACCCTGACCTTATAACTAATACGAATAGGAGTACGATTGGCTGGATCTTAGTTTTCCTTCCTTGCACCAATTCCCTATAGCTTTTCATGGTTTCCTTATTCTAGATCTGCATCATGTTTTCTTAGTCACTTTGTTCTCCTGTCCTTTGATTTTGTTTGGTTCTATGTTTTCTTTCTTTTGAGTTTTTCCTTTTGATTTCATTACACACATAAGTGTTGTGCCTGGACCTATTTGGCTTCCAAGTGTGTATGTAGTTGAAGTTCAAAGAGTTTTGTGACACTTCAACATTTGTCTAATCTTGTGTCCGGCTTCCTTATAATTGGTTGTATCTTTTGGCTAATGAAGTTCTGACGGATAATAGGATTCGTCCGTAAGGACAATTTTGGTCCAATCATGAACCTATTTCAAGTCTGGGAAACTCATGCTTATGCTCAGTTTTTTGCATTGGTGTTTTCAAGCTTATCCAATTAGTAGAAATGGAGAAGAGGAAAAATCTAAATAAGAAAATCTAAATCAAAAGTCTTTATATGCTTATGTGAAGGAACAACCTCTCCTTCTCTCAATAGGTCAGGATCCCTCTTCTGCCCCATAAATAAATAAGTTCATATGTACAGTTCCCTTTAAAAATAAAAAGGGCAAAAGAAGAGAAAGGCTTCATGCGCAAAGAGGTGAAGCCGGAAACTCCACTGGGGTATTGTCTAAGCTCGCTGGCAATGGAGAAATGCTTGTGTTCCTATGTGTTAGGTCCCTATAATACTAGTGATTACCCCATTAATATTGTAGTTGTATCCCTTATTAATATTTTTGTGCCCCTATTGTCCCCATATGTTTATTACTGTGCCCCATAGAATCCCTCTATTGTTATTTTTTTGCCTTCATATTATTATTGTTAGGTCGCCTGAGTTATATTGTGACTCCTTAGACTCCTATATATAGAAAGGAGGTTTTGTCATTTAAATCATCAAAGAATCATTCATTTGTGTAATGTAAAGGAGGTTGCGCCCTCGAAGAGGCTGAATTCTAAGGCGTTGTTCTATCTTTTCTATATTTTTGTGAGCTGGTTTCATAACATTTGGTATCAGAGCTTTGGATTCTAGGGTTTCACTACTACAAATAGGTCATTGTGGCATTTTTGCTGTAATTTTTTCTGTGACGTTTTAGAAGTGAAAAAAAAAACCATTTGAGACGAAATCGCACTGAACCTTGGGTCCGAATTTCAGATCTTTTCGCGCTACATTTGCGGAGATATGATCTAAGGAAGTTGGTCTTTTTGCAGACTCCTGAATTACATTCCAAACAGGTGACCTGGGGAAAATCGTCATAACTTTCTCTCTGAGCATCAGATTAAAATTTCATAAGAAGGTACAAAAAGAGGACGGACTGTAGCTTCTTGTATGTATTTTTCAGAGCCAAAGATCGAAACAGGGACACGTGGCACGTCATAAAAGTTTGCTCTACTGAACTAGTCTATAATGAGGTCACTGTGGGAGATTTGACATAACTATTCCTCAGAGAATCCAATTTGGATCAGACTGGTGGCATTGGAAATAGGACACAGAGGGCTACTGCAGGTCACAAATTTAGAACTGGATGATCAGAAATTATAGAGATACATCAGAGGCAATATCGAGCTCCTACAAAGTGAAAAAAGGTGTGTAGATTTTTTTAAATTTTTACTTAAGCTTGGTTTGAAATATTATTTTGAAGGAATTCAAAGGGCATAGTAGAGAATTATTATCAATAACTAATGCACTGAGGAAATAAAATGCAAACACCTAGTAAGCAACCTGAAATCTCTAGCATGACTCATGAAGAAGAGGAAGAAATGCTACATGATATATCAAAATTACAAGACCAAGTGCAACAAATGTCACTCTCACAAAAGCTAACAGAAGCTAAGATAAATGGCATGGAATCTAAGATAAAGGGTGTGGAAGCTAAGATGAATTGCGTGGAAGCTAAGATGGATGATTTGATGATAGAGTTGAAGACAAATTTGAAGACAGGCATGGCAGATTTGAAGACAGATTTGACAAATTTTCTACAAGAAATACTTACTGATGGTGAAAGGGTAGTAAAGGAAACTCATGATGCGAAAAAAATAAATGTTAATCATGATTTCATAGACTCTAATGTTGGGATTGAAGACCCACCATATTCCAAAAAATCGATATGAGGAAGCTTGATGGCAAGATCCCGCAACATGGATATTACAGATGGAGCAATTTTTCGATCTCAATAATGTGCAAAACACACAAAAGGTACGTATTGCAACTTTATATTTGGAACCAAATCAGTTTGTATGGTATCAATGGCTTTTCTCTCGTAAACGAATTATCACCTGGGAAATTTTTACGGAAGAATTGGGAGCACATTATGAGGATATAAAAAGAAACACTTTTTTTAGCCAATTGATAAGTCTTAAACAATAGGGTTCAATAATGGAGCACATTGAGGTGTTCCAAAAATTGAACATAAGGGTAAAAAATATTCCAGAGGAGCATAGGATTGATGTGTTCATAGGGAATTTAAAGGATAATATCCAACATGATGTTCACCTTTGGGAACTTGACTCACTAGAGAAGGCATTCAAGTTAGCCAGAAAAATGGAAAGCAAAATTATGGCAACTAGGAAGAATACCACTCACAACTATGTTTTTTCCCCTAGTCTTCCACAACTTATAAGGTTGACACCACAAAAATTGGAAGAAAAAAGAGAAAAAGGGCTTTGTTATAGTTTTGATAGCAAATACATTAAAGGTCATAAGTGTGCTGAGAAGAAATTATTCTACATAGATTGTGAAGAGGAAGAAGAAAAAGAGCAAGAAAGGTCAAAAGAAGAGGATATCCTCCAAGAACAAAGCCTAGATAAAGAAGAATTGAATCCAACCATATCTTGTAATGCATTGGCGGGAATTACCACTCCTAAAACCATCAATATAGAAAGACAAATCAAGAAGAAAAAGGTAATAGTGTTGATTGATTCAGGAAGTACCCACAATTTTATTCATTGTAAGGTAGCAAAAGAATTGAATTTCTTCTTATATCTAGCACCAGAGTGTCAAGTAATGGTTGCAAATGGAGGAACAATAAATTTCTCCGGATAGTGCCATAATATCAAGCTATCCATGGGAGAATATGTATTGACTAGCCCAATGCTTTCCATTCCAATGGGAGGTGCTGATATTGTACTAGGAGTCAAATGGCTACAATCCCTGGGTACAATAGCTTTTAATTTTCAAGAACTTTTCATGAATTTTTTTGTGGAAGGAAAGGAAGTGGAATTAAGGGGTATTTCAGGGAAATCGGGAAAGATAATCAGCTCTAATGGTATGACAATGCTTCTAAAAAAGGAACAAAGAGGTGTAATTGCACAATTATGTTCGCTAGATGTTCCCATATTGGAATCATCTATTTCTCCAGATCTCCAAAAATTCTTGGACAATCATTCCAAGGTATTTGAGACTCCTAAAGGTCTCCCACCTATTTGTGATCATGATCATGCTATTCATCTGATTCCAGGAAGTGTTCCTCCAAACATCGGGTCGTACA
>APFE031250743.1:274335-285530 GCA_000404065.3 Pinus taeda
ACTCTCAAGAAAGGATGAGGATGTGGAAGCATTGTTGTGCGCCATTTCTATTATCCAACCAGATTAGATAAATGAAGCAAGGGAGGAATGGAAGAATGATGAAAAAGTGTGGGCACTTATTCGAAAGTTACAACAAGATTCTAATACATCTGATACATTTAGTTGGCAAAATGATTTGTTATGGTACAAAGATCGCTTATACCTCTGTAATAATTCCCAACTCAAACAAAAGATTCTTATGGAAATTCACACTTATCCCTTAGGAGGGCACTCAGGATTTTTAAAAACTTACCACAGGGTTAAGAAGGATTATTTTTGGGATGGCCTTAAATCGGATATTCAAAAGTTTGTGGCAGAATGTTTGGGTTTCCAACAAAATAAAGTTGAAACAATTAAGACCCTAGGTCTATTACAACCTTTATCCATTCCAAGCCAACGTTGAAAGGAGGTTTCAATGGATTTTATGACAGGTTTACCCAAGTCTGAGAGAAAGAGTGTCATCATGGTGGTAGTTGACAGACTTACCAAGTATGCACACTTTTGTGCATTATCACATCCATTTAAAGCTAGTACAGTTTCTACTGCATTTATGGAAACAATTCAAAAGCTACATGGAAACCCAAAGATTATTGTAAGTGACAGAGATCCCATTTTCACTGGAAATTTTTGGACAAAATTATTTTCTTGTCTTGGTACTCAGTTAGCTCATAGCTCATCTTATCATCCTCAATTTGATGGGCAAACTGAGATAGTAAACAAATGTTTGGAAGGATATCTTCGTTGCTTTGTATCTGATAAACAGACACAATGGGTCAAATGGTTGCCTCTGGCTGAATGGTGGTATAACACTTCCTTCCATACAACAACAAAAATGACCCCATTTATGGCACTTTATGGGTATCAGCCACCATCCATCACATCATATTTAAGTGAAAATTCTAAGGTTCAAGCAGTGGAACATCACATCGAGCATCAACAACAAGTCCTCCAACTCTTAAAGGATAACCTCGTGTTGGCGCAGAATAGAATGAAACAACAGACAGATCAACATCGCAGCGAAAAATTTTTTGATGTAGGTGATTGGGTATTCCTATGGCTACAACCATATAAACAAATGTCCCTCAAGCAAGCTAATAAGGATAATAAATTATCACCAAAGTATTATGATCCATACAAGGTGTTGCAAAAGATTGGTACTATGGCATACAAACTGGAGCTTCCGGCAGCTTCTCAAGTGCACTCAGTTTTCCATGTTTCATGTTTAAAGAAGGTTATAGGCAACACACTCCCAGTTCAAACAATATTGCTAGAACTTGACAAGGAAGGAAAAATTATATTGGAACCAGAAGCAGTCATAGAAACAAGAACTCGACAGCTACAAAATTGATCAATTTTGGAGTATCTCATCAAGTGGAAGAACTTATTCACTGAAGATTCCACATGGGAGGATGAGAATTTATATAGAAGCATCTAGAACTACTCAAAAGTTGAGGACAACACTTTTTTGAAGGAGAGGGGCATGTTAGGTCCCTATAATACTAGTGATTACCCCATTACTATTGTAGTGGTATCCCTTATTAATATTATTGTGCCCCTATTGTCCCCATACTGTTATTACTATGCCCCATAGAATCGCTCTATTGTTATTTTTATGCCTTTACATTATTATTGTTAGGTCGGCTGGGTTATATTGTGACTCCTTAGACTCCTATATATAGAAAGGAGGTTTTGTCATTTGAATCACGGAAGAATCATTCATTTGTGTAATGTAAAGGAGGTTGCCCCCTCGAAGAGGCTGAATTCTAAGGCGTTGATCTATCTATTCTATCTTTTTGTGAGCTAGTTTCATAACACTACGTGAATCCATCGGGGTACTGTCTAGACCCGCTAGTAGTGGAGCAACACAAGAGATGAAAAACTATACTATGAAAATATTAAGCTTGCGAGCTAAACCACCCTTCCTAGTTTGAAAAATTATGATCTAGCTAAATATATTTTTGTGTTCCACTAAGAAGGTACAAAGGGGATCATGTCTGCCCATGGGGTAAGTGGGAAAGCCAAATTAATCTACATGATGAATCAATATTCCTTGAAGGACCATGGCCCTGCACTAAAATGAACCAAGACAGAGGTTTCCAAGTGTTGTAGCGGCTGTAACACCCTCCAAATTGCTGGCTCACACTTAAATTTTGGAGGCTACTGTGGATCCTTTGATTTATCGTTCCTTAGTCAGTTATTGGTAAGCTGATGATCTCAAGCTCACCCCTTCGATCTTAAGATTCATTCTAACTTTGATCTTTATATAGCATGTGTCATCTTTGGGCACGGGGATTATCGCTTGTCATGCAAAGGGGAGTTTGTTTTACTTCAAGGGGAAATATTTGTGAGAATGGGTTGTCCTCACCACATAGAAATGTTTCACACTCATCTCATGCACTCTTTCACTTATGTCGCCTTTATCCTCTAAAAGTCTATCATTGGAGCCACACTTGTTGTAAGTTGTTGCAAAGGTTGTTTCATTAAGAGAAGTATGTTTTTACATGTTCTAGATGGTTTATGTTGTATCACTAAGTGTCCAAGTGTGTGATCGTAGTGAAGTTCTATCACTGTTCACATCATTTCCACTGATCCCACACTTAACCAAATTCGTGAGTTCCCCTAACAACCTAGCCTCATTCAGGTTTCTTGAACTGCAAACTTCACAACTGCAACCCTCAAGCTTTTCCATTGACAGTTGGAACCATGCACTACACAAAAATACCAACCTCCCTTGGCATCAAAAACTACACATTGCCTTCCTCCAGTGTCCTTCCCTTAGACGGAACCCACTGTCTCCAAAAATTGTATAGTTTTGTCCTTCAAGCATCTCAACTGCTTAGTCTGCCTTGCATCCTAAAATTGCACATATGTGTCATCCCATAGCCTTATCCTACATTAGTCACTGCCCAGTGAAACGACACAGGTGTGTCTTCCCACGGCCTCATTCAACAATAGTCACTACCCACTTAAACTGCACAATTGTATCTCTTAGTGGCCACAAAGAAGGATGACAAGTTGGATGACTCCCAAGGAGCTGAGGATAAAGATAAGCAGACCAAGGAACCCAAGGTATGATTGAATATTGGGACTGCATGAAAACTCCATCTGATGCATAACCCTTTGGAGGGTATGTATGGAAAAAAAATCAAATATTTTGAAAAATGCCTCTTAGTGTAGCTTAAAGAACTTCTTATAATTGTCATATCATTATGTCTTCAATGACATGCATGGTTGCAAACATTGACAACGATTCCATGAGTTTCCTCTAAGTGTCTTTCTCCCTTTCAGTTGTTGGATCAATTGTCATCTTTCAGCATGTTTGGTTGTATTGTCATGTTTTGGAGCCTTTCTGGTGACCTCAAAGGTTGGTCATTGTGTATACAAGTTGTCTTAGCCATGTAAACATCTATTGCATTTTCGCATAAGTATCATCAAGGTCGTGCTAAGGTCTATCTCAAGTGTCTCACTTGTCACTTTTATTTCTAGACAATCTCACAGAGAGTAATGCTTTGTATTGTTGTGTTGGTTGTCTATGTTGTCATGTCATCGAAGTATGCTAAGTCTGTGATCACAATGTCAATTTCCTCACGAGTTGAATTGCTTCCCACACTTAGTCATTTTCATGAAAATCCTCCGACTGGGAAACTCTCTCTCACCGAAACTCGACTGAGCTGCACATTGTGCAGTCTCAGCCCTCAGTGATGCTTCTCTACTACCTAAAACTGCATAGTGTGTAGAGACTATCCCCAGGACAATTGTATTGCATAATCCTAAATTTTAGCAACATGCCTTCCTTCCCAGAATTGTGTAGAAGTTACTTCAAGCCTGACCTGAACTATGAATTCTACAAGATCAATCATCAAGCCTTCTCCCTACCTATTGGAACCCTGAAATGCATAGAGGCCCAAACCTACTTTTTCTCCTATAATTGCATAGAGGTTCCCCCCTCGTGTCCTCCCTAAGGTGGGACCAAATGATCCCAAAAAATACGCAAATCTATCCTCTCTGATCCCTCTGCTTCCCCATCCTATCTTCCCTAAGAAAAATGGGTATACCTGGCTCCCAGGGTCACACCTTGCAGTTGCCACTAATGATCTCAACTACGCTATCCTACCTCCCAGTGACCTCTATGCAATTTTTCTCGGTAGTGAAGACTGTGCTCCGGAGTTCCTCAAGCAAGCCTAAGATGCGCACTGCACAATATCAATGACTAGTCTCCCTCCCTGTCACCTGGAACTTTGCCAATGCATAGTTTTTGGGACTTCTTCCCATCCTGTCATCTATCGCGGGCCTTGTCCATGGATAGCAATGCATCATCTTAGACTAGGAGGTTTTGGGGTTGATGTTATCCCGTCATGAGTGAATTGTAGGAACATGTACATTGTTAGATCATGGTGAGACAATGAAGGAGATGAAGAAGGAGTGATCATTATAGAAGACTTAATTGCAGATGGATGATGAAAGAAGCTCATCAAGAATAAGAGAAGGGAACACATGCATGCAACTGCTTTTCAAGACCAAGATCATTGAAGATCCCACAACATCAAGCCATGTGGAGTAGAAAAGGCATCACATCCATGACTCAACAATAATAACAACTTGACATTTCCACCACAACCAGTTAGTCCATGTCAGCAGTTTCATGTCAAGTTGTGTCATTAGCTGTCAAGGCCACATCACTATTATGGGCCATAAATGTTGTAAATCAAATGTCATTTAAAGTGAATGTCCAATGGACACACAATAATATGAAGAGTCATGTCAGTTGAAAAGTCATAGGAAGTTGAACAGACATGAGGGTAGTCCAAGAGTCATAAGGGTCAAGCATCACCCTTGGTTATATATACCCCTCCCATTGTATGAGCAAGGGATTTTCACCTTGGCTCCTCCCACAAAGCATAGAGAGTTTTCAGTCAGTTCTTTGAGGAGTAAGGAGTGGCACCAATGTCGCACTACTGGGGATAGTGATGTATGATGTACATATGTGTCTTGGAAATTTTTCTTAATACAAAACCCTATTTATGCTAGCATGTTTTCATGCATGTCTTGTAGATGTTTGTAAGACTATTATTTTGACATTTGTAATTTATATTTGTTTTTCATGTACTAGGATAGTTGAACTATTTTGGTTGTTTTAGACTTACCTTTTTGGGAATGTGTTGTATTGGTTATCATTGTTGTCTCATCCTTATGGACTACTCTGCAAGATACTAGACAAACCTTCCTTGTTTACTGGTTATAACTACTGTCACATCCGTTGTGGATTACTTTGCTGGATGGTGGACATGACTTCCCTTGTACTTTGGTTTTAAAGACTGACACATCCGATGTGGACTATTCCACTAGATGCTGGATAGACCTTTCTGGTTCACGTGTGTCTCTTCCTGGGTCGTACTATTACCTCTCACTTAGAGGCTCACTTTACTCTCCCCTTTTTACAGTAAGAGAACCTAGACACAGTTACATTACGCACTCACCAAGCATACTCACCTCACTCTTTGAAGATACTAGTGTAACACTCTCATGTGATGAAAACTAGAGCCAAGGAAGATCTCTAAGTATATGGAAATATGGTCTTTATACCAAATGGGACTCCTACACCAAAAGGTTTGATGTCTATTTGGGACTTCATATTGGGGAGATCCCCCTGGTTGATGAATTTCTAGCACCGTCAACAAGTGCCAATGTTAAGTTGACTTTCATTTTTAATTGATAAATGAAAAATTTTAAAAGTTTCAAATTTTTGCGATTTCTCTTTCAAAAGATAAACCAAACACATTCTTGAGTAGTCATGAATGAAAGTTAACATATATTTATTACCATTAGCAGATGGAACAAGAATAAGGCCACATAAATTAAAATGGACGAGACCTAACTTCCTAGAAGCTATAGAAGTAGAGCTATGAAAATGCTTCTTACTGTGATGTCCTGAAATATAAGCATCACATGGAGTAAGTTTGATTGGAGTAGTAGGAAGCCCTTTAATTCCTTTTTGTCTCATAATCCTAATGTTATCATACTTTATATGACCAAAATGAACATGCCACAAAAAAAAGGAAGACAAAGCATCACACTTTTGAGTCAAATGAGCATAATCAAATGTAGAACATGAAGTGGCTTTGAGTTTCAAGAGTTTGTATTCTTCAACACTAGTCATAACAATCATATTATCAAACACTCTATGGATTTCAACTACAACATCAAATATATGTATAGAATTCCCTTGTAGCTTCCTAATATGTATGAGAGACATCAAATTTCTTTGAAACTGAGGAATGTAAAGAACATATTGTAAAATATAATAAAAAAGACTTGATACTTTTAGTCAAATAAATCCAATTCCTAAAGTATTTACTTGTGACTTATCGACAAAATACAGTACTCCATCATTATTATCCTTGAAATTTTCAAAAAAATATCTTCTACAGGTTATATGACAAATGGATCTAGTATTCAATATCCAAGTATCTTGCCAATCAAATAAAGTAGTGCTAAAGACATCATTTATATTGAAATTACAATGTGTGACAATATAGTTGGCGGACTTTGGTGTTTTTCCTTTATTAAGAGGTTGTTGCTCCTTCTTTTCACTAAACTATTCTCTCATTTCAATGATATTTTCATAAGGAATGCAACAATTCATAGTGGTATGACCACGTTTATCAAACCTATAGCATTTAATTTTTTTATATCATTTTGGAAATGTTTTTGTCACCTGCCACTTTGAATGTAACCCCCTTTCCTTTCATTTTGATGATAACCCCCCTGCCTCTATATTGTTTCTTACGACGATATCTATTGCTTTTTACACCTCTAGTACACTCTCCTGGAGACTTATGTTATATTTGGGCAAGACCTAAAGACTCAAATGGAATTAGGAGGAGGAGCTTTCTTCCCAAAGTCCTTCTCTCTCTCAACAATTTTTCCTACAAGTTTACAAAAGGTCATTTCTTTCATTTGTCCACTAGCTTGAAGAGATTCCATTTAGTGTGAATAGGCAGTGTATAGATCTTTAATAAATACAGTAAGTTGAAAACCAACTTTGACGCAAATGGAATCAATATTATGATAAATAGCTTTTATTTGTAAATCCAACCTCATGGGATCATTATCTTTCAATTCCAAAATAAACAATTTCATTAACAATTGTATGATTTCTAGTTTTGAATGGGAGTCAAAAAGTTCTTTTAATTTTTTCAATGTTGCAAATGTTGTGTTGTTGGGAAGAATATGTCAACTTGCATCTTCTGTTATGGATGGAGAAATCAATGCATATGCCTTTTTATCCTTACTCCTCCAAATTCCATGTTTCTTTTTGTCTTCAGCTTGTTGTGGTTGATTGTCATCCTTTCCTTCACACACACCTTCACATAAATGTTAACAATAAGAGTATTTTTAACCTTCCGAAAGCATTGTTGGTAATTATCTTTCCCACTCATAATAATACCCACTATAGAAATCAAAGAATTCATATTTGTTGTTATCTAGAAATACTTATCAACAAAAATAACAACCACACCAATAGTTCCACCTTCCGAAAGCATTGTTGGTAATTATCTTTCCCACTCATAATAATACCCACTATAGAAATCAAAGAATTCATATTTGTTGTTATCTAGAAATACTTATCAACAAAAATAACAACCACACCAATAGTTCCACATGCTTAATGGCATTCATAAAAAATGATACCTTCAAAGTCAAATTTCATTCTCCTCTATGTAATTTATGCAAATAATAGCATTCTACAAGGAAAAAAACTTAAAATTATTGCTTCACCAATACTATAATATTGTTGTAGAACCAAAAATAAATTTTTCGATTCAATTACAGTGAAAAGTGATGCTTTACTCATAAAAAAAATCAGGGTGCAAATTGTACCATTGAGAGACCACCAACATTGGTCATAGTTTCTATCATTTCCAAGCTTCTAACATTCTGTTGTGTTGTGGAGATCACTCTCTCATATCCCTACATGTCCACTTAAGCTTTAAACTGATTGATCATCTCTCACCAATTCATGCTTCAATGAAATCATATCTGATGCATTTAAGATATCTTCGAGACCTTGACATTCATATGGATTTTTTCATTTTTGTATCGAGAGAAATGGAGACACGTATTATATCTCACAACATTCAATGATTCAAATTTCAACAATGGACCAGAAGGCATTCAAATGATAAAATCCAAATTATTCCATTCAATTCTCACTCTTAGTGGTCGTAAAACTCTTGCCTTCTAGGAGCTTGATACTATTGTTGCTACTTCTTCAAACCCTTCATACTGTAGATTTCTTCCTAGAATAGATTCTAGCATGTCATGGTGAGAGACATCAACAATTTTCTTCTAGTCACTATCTTCATCATCAAATATTGGTCAATGCCTTCTCTGTGTCAATGATCTGCATGAAGCATTTACCTCCTTTGTCTGCATGTCATACAATTTCTAATTGCAACAATATCATGGCAGTCCAACCAATCTTTAAAATCATGTAGTTTAAAAATTCATTGGTGCTTTGATACCACTGTAGACAGGACTGTGAATAAACTCCATGATGAAAAATTCATTGCATTGATACTGAAATCATACATTTATACATATGTAAAGTAGGTACGAGACAATTATGTCTCAATAACTTATTAACGGAAAAAAAAAAAATAACAACTAATTACTATTATACAAACATAATCACGAAGGATTAATTAACAGATTAGGACAATGGTTTTCTTATCAATAGTACATTATTTAGGAATACATATTAATTTCATGCATGCATGGATGGTAAATGTTGAGGATATCCATCTCTGAAGGAAATGTAAATTGGAGAAATACTTTAAAACTATGATGGAGGGAATTGACTAACACTTGCCCTCACTTTGAAAAAATCCTCAAAATAATCCTTTTAGAGGTAAAGAAATTCATTGATGACAATACACAATATTAATCAAACAAAAGATGAAGAATTATTATTGAATCTAATTAATGGTGTGTTGGCCAGATAAATCGTTCTTGCAGACAAGACCGATCTCCTAGTATTGAATGATATCTAGCAACAAGAAGCACAAACAAATCTACTTTTCTCTAAACATGTTTCTAAATGAAAACTAAGAGGTGTAATAGACCCTACCTCAGTCCAACGCTTGTTTGTGGTAGCTTTGTTTCAACAGCTTCAAGCAATTCCTTTTTAATAACCTGCATACACAAACAAAAATACATCAAAGAACACCTGCATAGATACTATAATAAAACATGTTCATTATGAAGATCAAGGAGCTCATAAAATAACCATTAGAGATAGTTCATTGAGAAAAACAAACTTTATTCTCTTAACTTTATGAATAAAAGAACCTTACAACCTTTGCCTTGATGTTGCACAAGCTCTTTCCAGGGTCTAGTAGGAATCTCCTCTACTTTGACAAGCCTCACTCACTTCCCAAATGAAATGAAAGGTATGTGATCTCTCCTCTCACAAGCTCAAAAAGGAAGTCTAATTTCCAGCAACATTTACCCTCAAGAATCTTCAGCTTTCAACCTCTTCCTACAACAGCCCAATGCCTGAATTTATATGCAAATGGAGGAGTTGCAGGTCCCCATTGAAGGATATCTCCTTCAATGGGATAAGCACCTCATATCATGGAGTTATCTCCCTTAGTTATGGAATGGATGAACCAAGGTGGAGTGGACTTGACAGTGTAATATTCCTTATAGAAGTGTCCAGAAGTGACCCAAGGTGAGTTTTTAAGAGTGAACTCACGCCTTTTTAACTTTTACAGGGGTTCACACTCATCACTTAATAGACAGAGCGATTAGGTTCGCAGGGGACATGATCGTTGGGTGCGGCACCACAGGCAATGCTAGGAGAAAGTGCGAAACTAGGATTTAAGATATTTTTAAGGTCTTTCTCCAATTTTCAAGGCTTGACATGAAGAGCTGAGGCTTAAGACTTGCAAAGGAGGTATGTATGAGTGGCGATGGACTCACACAAATTGTAGAAAGTCATGGTGACAATTTTTTGTGTAACAGATTGCCCCCTAAAGTGCAAAGTCTGTAATAGATGAGGATAATTTTTTTATCATCTAAGAAGAGTGAATGACTTTATCATTTCAAGGATCTTCCTATGGATACCCCAATCAGAACCTGTAAAAACATTCAACACAAAATATATATATGTGAAAATATCATTGTTGAGGTAGGCATTCCCATACTTAGATCAAAACTAACTAAGGACTATCTAAAACTGTTCTGATACAGGAATGATTTTGTATTACATCAAAAGTAGAAACATATGGACACAGTATGGGCACAACCATCTGTTTATGAATAGTCCACTATATAATGATAACAAAGTTCCTCGCAGCCTAGATGGTGGAAACTAGATCCAGGGTCTTCATTTCTACTTCCCGAACTAGTACGATTCTATCCATGTGAATGAATGTGTCGAAGTTGAACATGGTAGAGACCACTTGATTCCCAGTCAATGATGTAAATTGTTAACAAGTGTGAGAGGAACCATCAGTAATGTCAATGGCCCTCAAAGTACTCAGTACAATCCATGAAATGTGAATGAATGAGTCGATGTTGAACACGTCACAGAATCCTTTGATTGAAGGTCAATGATGCAACATGTCGTCAAAGGCGAGAAACCTACCATTGAGGCATGCAGATTCCAAGGTACTGACGATTTCTAGATCATCTTTCTAGATAATGAGTTGGAGTCGATAGAAACTGATCCGTCATAAGCAAGCACATAACACGAAATCATAGATCAAGTCTGAAGAAATATATTTGGCAAGAACTAACTCAAGGATGGTCAATGACGGATGACATATATTTTGTAGGTGAATGGTTTATTTGCACAGACCTCTTGAACACATAACGACACTACAGATGGCTTGGTGACAATTGACCCAAAGCTAATACCCAGAAACCGGCTAAAGACTTTCAATGTGGCTTGATTAACTGTTAGGTAAAGGATTTCCCAACCCAGGTGAATAAAAGTGTCGTGTTCAAGAGTGATGGAAATTTTTTCAAACACAAAGTATGACAAGCAAGTTCATTTTTCTCTCTTTTCCCCCACCATTTCTGGCAAGTACCTCTTTATTTTTGACAAGCTTGAGGAGGATAACATTTGCTTGGTTATAAGCTCATCCTTC